>JAYJMR010000034.1:0-245753 GCA_037074705.1 Zhengitettix transpicula
ATTCGGCTATTTGTAACCTCTATTCTTGGAGTATCGTCATAATTACGCATTACATCGCAAAACAGTAGAGAAATATAAAAAAAACATACTTTATTTTATTCAAAATTACATTTGAAACGAACATTCCAAGCTTTTTAGCCACATCATACAAATACTTTATAAGAAAATGGCTCTACTGCTAATCCTGAAAAAGAGAAATATTTCGAAAAGTTTTATTCGTATTGGAATTCTGATTTCATCAAAAAAAATTACGCATTTTTATTACATTAAGACGAATTTGTTGTGAAAACTTTAAATATTTTTGAACTTCTTACTGATCAATAACAAAATTATTTAGCGTATTGTTCTGTGTAAATTTATGTGATTATAAATATATTGATATTTTGTACACTGTTAACATATCTAACAGATATCTCGCTAATAAAGTACAGATTCTGCATATGCATTGCGATTCGGCTATTTGTAACCTCTAAGCTTGGAGTATCGTCATAATTACGCTTTACATCGCAAAACTGTAGAGATATCTAAAAAAAACATACTTTATCTTATTCAAAATTACATTTGAAACAAACATTCAGAGCTTTTTAGCCACATCATAAAAATACTTTTTAAGAAAATGGCTCTACTTCTAATCCTGAAAAAGAGCAATATTTCGAAAAGTTTTATTCGTATTGGAATTCTGATTTCATCAAAAAAAATTACGCATTTCCATTACATTAAGACGAATTTATTGTGAAAACTTTAAATATTTTTGAACTTCTTACTGATCAATAACAAAATTATTTAGCGTATTATTCTGTGTAAATTTATGTGATTATAAATATATTGATATCTTGTACAATGTTAACATATCTAACAGATATCTCGCTAATAAAGTACAGATTCTGCATATAAATTGCGATTCGGATATTTGTAACCTCTAGGCTTAGAGTATCGTCATAATTACGCTTTACATCGCAAAACTGTAGAGATATCTAAAAAAAAACATACTTTATCTTATTCAAAATTACATTTGAAACAAACATTTCGATCTTTTTAGCCACATCATACGAATACTTTTTAAGAAAATGGCTGTACTTCTATTTCCGATAAAGGAAAATATTTAGAAAAGTTTTATACGTATCAGAATTCTGATTTCATAACAAATTTAAACAGTTTCGCTACATTAGGACGATTTTTTTGAGACAATTTTAAATAATTTTTAACGTCTAACTGATGAATAACAAAAATATTTACGGTATTGTTCCGTGTAAATTTATGTGATTCAAAATATATCGATATCTTGTACACTGTTAAAATATCTAACAGATATCTCGCTAATACAGTACAGATTCTGCATATATATTGTGATTCGGCTATTTGTAACCTCTATTCTTGGAGTATCGTCAGAATTACGCATTACATCGCAAAACAGTAGAGACATATAAAAAAAAACATACTTTATTTTATTCAAAATTACATTTGAAACAAACATTCCGAGCTTTTTAGCCACATCATACAAATACTTTATAAGAAAATGGCTCTACTTCTAATCCTGAAAAAGAGAAATATTTCGAAAAGTTTTATTCGTATTGGAATTCTGATTTAATAAAAAATTTACGCAGTTCCATTCCATTAAGACGAATTTATTGTGAAAACTTTAAATATTTTTGAACTTCTTACTGATCAATAACAAAATTATTTAGCGTATTATTCTGTGTAAATTTATGTGATTATAAATATATTGATATCTTGTACAATGTTAACATATCTAACAGATATTTCGCTAATAAAGTACAGATTCTGCATATAAATTGCGATTCGGCTATTTGTAACCTCTAGGCTTAGAGTATCGTCATAATTACGCTTTACATCGCAAAACTGTAGAGATATCTAAAAAAAAACATACTTTATCTTATTCAAAATTACATTTGAAACTAACATTCCGAGCTTTTTAGCCACATCATACAAATACTTTATAAGAAAATGGCTCTACTTCTAATCCTGAAAAAGGGAAATATTTCGAAAAGTTTTATTCGTATTGGAATTCTGATTTCATCAAAAAAATTACGCATGTTCATTACATTAAGACGAATTTATTGTGAAAACTTTAAATATTTTTGAACTTCTTACTGATCAATAACAAAATTATTTAGCGTATTGTTCTGTGTAAATTTATGTGATTATAAATATATTGATATCTTGTACCACGTTAACATATCTAACAGATATCTCGCTAATAAAGTACTGATTCTGCATATGCATTGCGATTCGGCTATTTGTAACCTCTAGGCTTAGATTATCGTCATAATTACGCTTTACATCGCAAAACTGTAGAGATATCTAAAAAAAAACATACTTTATCTTATTCAAAATTACATTTGAAACAAACATTCCGAGCTTTTTAGCCACATCATACAAATACCTTATAAGAAAATGGCTCTACTTCTAATCCTGAAAAAGAGAAATATTTCGAAAAGTTTTATCGTATTAGAATTCTTATTTAATAAAAAATTTACGCAGTTCCATTCCATTAAGACGAATTTATTGTGAAAACTTTAAATATTTTTGAACTTCTTACTGATCAATAACAAAATTATTTAGCGTATTATTCTGTGTAAATTTATGTGATTATAAATATATTGATCTCTTGTACAATGTTAACATATCTAACAGATATCTCGCTAATAAAGTACAGATTCTGCATATAAATTGCGATTCGGCTATTTGTAACCTCTAGGCTTAGAGTATCGTCATAATTACGCTTTACATCGCAAAACTGTAGAGATATCTAAAAAAAAACATACTATATCTTATTCAAAATTACATTTGAAACGAACATTCCGAGCTTTTTAGCCACATCATACGAATACTTTTTAAGAAAATGGCTCTACTTCTATTTCCGATAAAAAAAAATATTTCGAAAAGTTTTATACGTATCAGAACTCTGATTTCATAACAAATTTAAACAGTTTCGCTACATTAGGACGATTTTTTTGAGACAATTTAAAATAATTTTCAACGTCTAACTGATGAATAACAAAAATATTTACGGTATTGATCCGTGTAAAGTTATGTGATTCAAAATATATCGATATCTTGTACACTGTTAAAATATCTAACAGATATCTCGCTAATACAGTACAGATTCTGCATATATATTGTGATTCGGCTATTTGTAACCTCTATTCTTGGAGTATCGTCATAATTACGCATTACATCGCAAAACAGTAGAGAAATATAAAAAAAACATACTTTATTTTATTCAAAATTACATTTGAAACGAACATTCCAAGCTTTTTAGCCACATCATACAAATACTTTATAAGAAAATGGCTCTACTGCTAATCCTGAAAAAGAGAAATATTTCGAAAAGTTTTATTCGTATTGGAATTCTGATTTAATCAAAAAAAATTACGCATTTTCATTACATTAAGACGAATTTGTTGTGAAAACTTTAAATATTTTTGAACTTCTTACTGATCAATAACAAAATTATTTAGCGTATTGTTCTGTGTAAATTTATGTGATTATAAATATATTGATATTTTGTACACTGTTAACATATCTAACAGATATCTCGCTAATAAAGTACAGATTCTGCATATGCATTGCGATTCGGCTATTTGTAACCTCTAAGCTTAGAGTATCGTCATAATTACGCTTTACATCGCAAAACTGTAGAGATATCTAAAAAAAACATACTTTATCTTATTCAAAATTACATTTGAAACAAACATTCAGAGCTTTTTAGCCACATCATAAAAATACTTTTTAAGAAAATGGCTCTACTTCTAATCCTGAAAAAGAGCAATATTTCGAAAAGTTTTATTCGTATTGGAATTCTGATTTCATCAAAAAAAATTACGCATTTCCATTACATTAAGACGAATTTATTGTGAAAACTTTAAATATTTTTGAACTTCTTACTGATCAATAACAAAATTATTTAGCGTATTATTCTGTGTAAATTTATGTGATTATAAATATATTGATATCTTGTACAATGTTAACATATCTAACAGATATCTCGCTAATAAAGTACAGATTCTGCATATAAATTGCGATTCGGATATTTGTAACCTCTAGGCTTAGAGTATCGTCATAATTACGCTTTACATCGCAAAACTGTAGAGATATCTAAAAAAAACATACTTTATCTTATTCAAAATTACATTTGAAACCTACATTCCGAGCTTTTTAGCCACATCATACGAATACTTTTTAAGAAAATGGCTCTACTTCTATTTCCGATAAAAAAAAATATTTCGAAAAGTTTTATACGTATCAGAACTCTGATTTCATAACAAATTTAAACAGTTTCGCTACATTAGGACGATTTTTTTGAGACAATTTAAAATAATTTTCAACGTCTAACTGATGAATAACAAAAATATTTACGGTATTGTTCCGTGTAAATTTATGTGATTCAAAATATATCGATATCTTGTACACTGTTAAAATATCTAACAGATATCTCGCTAATACAGTACAGATTCTGCATATATATTGTGATTCGGCTATTTGTAACCTCTATTCTTGGAGTATCGTCATAATTACGCATTACATCGCAAAACAGTAGAGAAATATAAAAAAAACATACTTTATTTTATTCAAAATTACATTTGAAACGAACATTCCAAGCTTTTTAGCCACATCATACAAATACTTTATAAGAAAATGGCTCTACTGCTAATCCTGAAAAAGAGAAATATTTCGAAAAGTTTTATTCGTATTGGAATTCTGATTTCATCAAAAAAAATTACGCATTTTTATTACATTAAGACGAATTTGTTGTGAAAACTTTAAATATTTTTGAACTTCTTACTGATCAATAACAAAATTATTTAGCGTATTGTTCTGTGTAAATTTATGTGATTATAAATATATTGATATTTTGTACACTGTTAACATATCTAACAGATATCTCGCTAATAAAGTACAGATTCTGCATATGCATTGCGATTCGGCTATTTGTAACCTCTAAGCTTGGAGTATCGTCATAATTACGCTTTACATCGCAAAACTGTAGAGATATCTAAAAAAAACATACTTTATCTTATTCAAAATTACATTTGAAACAAACATTCAGAGCTTTTTAGCCACATCATAAAAATACTTTTTAAGAAAATGGCTCTACTTCTAATCCTGAAAAAGAGCAATATTTCGAAAAGTTTTATTCGTATTGGAATTCTGATTTCATCAAAAAAAATTACGCATTTCCATTACATTAAGACGAATTTATTGTGAAAACTTTAAATATTTTTGAACTTCTTACTGATCAATAACAAAATTATTTAGCGTATTATTCTGTGTAAATTTATGTGATTATAAATATATTGATATCTTGTACAATGTTAACATATCTAACAGATATCTCGCTAATAAAGTACAGATTCTGCATATAAATTGCGATTCGGATATTTGTAACCTCTAGGCTTAGAGTATCGTCATAATTACGCTTTACATCGCAAAACTGTAGAGATATCTAAAAAAAAACAGACTTTATCTTATTCAAAATTACATTTGAAACAAACATTTCGATCTTTTTAGCCACATCATACGAATACTTTTTAAGAAAATGGCTGTACTTCTATTTCCGATAAAGGAAAATATTTAGAAAAGTTTTATACGTATCAGAATTCTGATTTCATAACAAATTTAAACAGTTTCGCTACATTAGGACGATTTTTTTGAGACAATTTTAAATAATTTTTAACGTCTAACTGATGAATAACAAAAATATTTACGGTATTGTTCCGTGTAAATTTATGTGATTCAAAATATATCGATATCTTGTACACTGTTAAAATATCTAACAGATATCTCGCTAATACAGTACAGATTCTGCATATATATTGTGATTCGGCTATTTGTAACCTCTATTCTTGGAGTATCGTCAGAATTACGCATTACATCGCAAAACAGTAGAGACATATAAAAAAAAACATACTTTATTTTATTCAAAATTACATTTGAAACAAACATTCCGAGCTTTTTAGCCACATCATACAAATACTTTATAAGAAAATGGCTCTACTTCTAATCCTGAAAAAGAGAAATATTTCGAAAAGTTTTATTCGTATTGGAATTCTGATTTAATAAAAAATTTACGCAGTTCCATTCCATTAAGACGAATTTATTGTGAAAACTTTAAATATTTTTGAACTTCTTACTGATCAATAACAAAATTATTTAGCGTATTATTCTGTGTAAATTTATGTGATTATAAATATATTGATATCTTGTACAATGTTAACATATCTAACAGATATTTCGCTAATAAAGTACAGATTCTGCATATAAATTGCGATTCGGCTATTTGTAACCTCTAGGCTTAGAGTATCGTCATAATTACGCTTTACATCGCAAAACTGTAGAGATATCTAAAAAAAAACATACTTTATCTTATTCAAAATTACATTTGAAACTAACATTCCGAGCTTTTTAGCCACATCATACAAATACTTTATAAGAAAATGGCTCTACTTCTAATCCTGAAAAAGGGAAATATTTCGAAAAGTTTTATTCGTATTGGAATTCTGATTTCATCAAAAAAATTACGCATGTTCATTACATTAAGACGAATTTATTGTGAAAACTTTAAATATTTTTGAACTTCTTACTGATCAATAACAAAATTATTTAGCGTATTGTTCTGTGTAAATTTATGTGATTATAAATATATTGATATCTTGTACCACGTTAACATATCTAACAGATATCTCGCTAATAAAGTACTGATTCTGCATATGCATTGCGATTCGGCTATTTGTAACCTCTAGGCTTAGATTATCGTCATAATTACGCTTTACATCGCAAAACTGTAGAGATATCTAAAAAAAAACATACTTTATCTTATTCAAAATTACATTTGAAACAAACATTCCGAGCTTTTTAGCCACATCATACAAATACCTTATAAGAAAATGGCTCTACTTCTAATCCTGAAAAAGAGAAATATTTCGAAAAGTTTTATCGTATTAGAATTCTTATTTAATAAAAAATTTACGCAGTTCCATTCCATTAAGACGAATTTATTGTGAAAACTTTAAATATTTTTGAACTTCTTACTGATCAATAACAAAATTATTTAGCGTATTATTCTGTGTAAATTTATGTGATTATAAATATATTGATCTCTTGTACAATGTTAACATATCTAACAGATATCTCGCTAATAAAGTACAGATTCTGCATATAAATTGCGATTCGGCTATTTGTAACCTCTAGGCTTAGAGTATCGTCATAATTACGCTTTACATCGCAAAACTGTAGAGATATCTAAAAAAAAACATACTATATCTTATTCAAAATTACATTTGAAACGAACATTCCGAGCTTTTTAGCCACATCATACGAATACTTTTTAAGAAAATGGCTCTACTTCTATTTCCGATAAAAAAAAATATTTCGAAAAGTTTTATACGTATCAGAACTCTGATTTCATAACAAATTTAAACAGTTTCGCTACATTAGGACGATTTTTTTGAGACAATTTAAAATAATTTTCAACGTCTAACTGATGAATAACAAAAATATTTACGGTATTGATCCGTGTAAAGTTATGTGATTCAAAATATATCGATATCTTGTACACTGTTAAAATATCTAACAGATATCTCGCTAATACAGTACAGATTCTGCATATATATTGTGATTCGGCTATTTGTAACCTCTATTCTTGGAGTATCGTCATAATTACGCATTACATCGCAAAACAGTAGAGAAATATAAAAAAAACATACTTTATTTTATTCAAAATTACATTTGAAACGAACATTCCAAGCTTTTTAGCCACATCATACAAATACTTTATAAGAAAATGGCTCTACTGCTAATCCTGAAAAAGAGAAATATTTCGAAAAGTTTTATTCGTATTGGAATTCTGATTTAATCAAAAAAAATTACGCATTTTCATTACATTAAGACGAATTTGTTGTGAAAACTTTAAATATTTTTGAACTTCTTACTGATCAATAACAAAATTATTTAGCGTATTGTTCTGTGTAAATTTATGTGATTATAAATATATTGATATTTTGTACACTGTTAACATATCTAACAGATATCTCGCTAATAAAGTACAGATTCTGCATATGCATTGCGATTCGGCTATTTGTAACCTCTAAGCTTAGAGTATCGTCATAATTACGCTTTACATCGCAAAACTGTAGAGATATCTAAAAAAAACATACTTTATCTTATTCAAAATTACATTTGAAACAAACATTCAGAGCTTTTTAGCCACATCATAAAAATACTTTTTAAGAAAATGGCTCTACTTCTAATCCTGAAAAAGAGCAATATTTCGAAAAGTTTTATTCGTATTGGAATTCTGATTTCATCAAAAAAAATTACGCATTTCCATTACATTAAGACGAATTTATTGTGAAAACTTTAAATATTTTTGAACTTCTTACTGATCAATAACAAAATTATTTAGCGTATTATTCTGTGTAAATTTATGTGATTATAAATATATTGATATCTTGTACAATGTTAACATATCTAACAGATATCTCGCTAATAAAGTACAGATTCTGCATATAAATTGCGATTCGGATATTTGTAACCTCTAGGCTTAGAGTATCGTCATAATTACGCTTTACATCGCAAAACTGTAGAGATATCTAAAAAAAAACATACTTTATCTTATTCAAAATTACATTTGAAACAAACATTTCGATCTTTTTAGCCACATCATACGAATACTTTTTAAGAAAATGGCTGTACTTCTATTTCCGATAAAGGAAAATATTTAGAAAAGTTTTATACGTATCAGAATTCTGATTTCATAACAAATTTAAACAGTTTCGCTACATTAGGACGATTTTTTTGAGACAATTTCAAATAATTTTTAACGTCTAACTGATGAGTAACAAAAATATTTACGGTATTGTTCCGTGTAAATTTATGTGATTCAAAATATATCGATATCTTGTACACTGTTAAAATATCTAACAGATATCTCGCTAATACAGTACAGATTCTGCATATATATTGTGATTCGGCTATTTGTAACCTCTATTCTTGGAGTATCGTCAGAATTACGCATTACATCGCAAAACAGTAGAGACATATAAAAAAAAACATACTTTATTTTATTCAAAATTACATTTGAAACAAACATTCCGAGCTTTTTAGCCACATCATACAAATACTTTATAAGAAAATGGCTCTACTTCTAATCCTGAAAAAGAGAAATATTTCGAAAAGTTTTATTCGTATTGGAATTCTGATTTAATAAAAAATTTACGCAGTTCCATTCCATTAAGACGAATTTATTGTGAAAACTTTAAATATTTTTGAACTTCTTACTGATCAATAACAAAATTATTTAGCGTATTATTCTGTGTAAATTTATGTGATTATAAATATATTGATATCTTGTACAATGTTAACATATCTAACAGATATTTCGCTAATAAAGTACAGATTCTGCATATAAATTGCGATTCGGCTATTTGTAACCTCTAGGCTTAGAGTATCGTCATAATTACGCTTTACATCGCAAAACTGTAGAGATATCTAAAAAAAAACATACTTTATCTTATTCAAAATTACATTTGAAACTAACATTCCGAGCTTTTTAGCCACATCATACAAATACTTTATAAGAAAATGGCTCTACTTCTAATCCTGAAAAAGGGAAATATTTCGAAAAGTTTTATTCGTATTGGAATTCTGATTTCATCAAAAAAATTACGCATGTTCATTACATTAAGACGAATTTATTGTGAAAACTTTAAATATTTTTGAACTTCTTACTGATCAATAACAAAATTATTTAGCGTATTGTTCTGTGTAAATTTATGTGATTATAAATATATTGATATCTTGTACCACGTTAACATATCTAACAGATATCTCGCTAATAAAGTACTGATTCTGCATATGCATTGCGATTCGGCTATTTGTAACCTCTAGGCTTAGATTATCGTCATAATTACGCTTTACATCGCAAAACTGTAGAGATATCTAAAAAAAAACATACTTTATCTTATTCAAAATTACATTTGAAACAAACATTCCGAGCTTTTTAGCCACATCATACAAATACCTTATAAGAAAATGGCTCTACTTCTAATCCTGAAAAAGAGAAATATTTCGAAAAGTTTTATCGTATTAGAATTCTTATTTAATAAAAAATTTACGCAGTTCCATTCCATTAAGACGAATTTATTGTGAAAACTTTAAATATTTTTGAACTTCTTACTGATCAATAACAAAATTATTTAGCGTATTATTCTGTGTAAATTTATGTGATTATAAATATATTGATATCTTGTACAATGTTAACATATCTAACAGATATCTCGCTAATAAAGTACAGATTCTGCATATAAATTGCGATTCGGCTATTTGTAACCTCTAGGCTTAGAGTATCGTCATAATTACGCTTTACATCGCAAAACTGTAGAGATATCTAAAAAAAAACATACTATATCTTATTCAAAATTACATTTGAAACGAACATTCCGAGCTTTTTAGCCACATCATACAAATACCTTATAAGAAAATGGCTCTACTTCTAATCCTGAAAAAGAGAAATATTTCGAAAAGTTTTATCGTATTAGAATTCTTATTTAATAAAAAATTTACGCAGTTCCATTCCATTAAGACGAATTTATTGTGAAAACTTTAAATATTTTTGAACTTCTTACTGATCAATAACAAAATTATTTAGCGTATTATTCTGTGTAAATTTATGTGATTATAAATATATTGATATCCTGTACACTGTTAATATATCTAACAGATATCTCGCTAATAAAGTACAGATTTTGCATATAAATTGCGATTCGGCTATTTGTAACCTCTAGGCTTAGAGTATCGTCATAATTACGCTTTACATCGCAAAACTGTAGAGATATCTAAAAAAAACATACTTTATCTTATTCAAAATTACATTTGAAACCTACATTCCGAGCTTTTTAGCCACATCATACGAATACTTTTTAAGAAAATGGCTCTACTTCTATTTCCGATAAAAAAAATATTTCGAAAAGTTTTATACGTATCAGAACTCTGATTTCATAACAAATTTAAACAGTTTCGCTACATTAGGACGATTTTTTTGAGACAATTTAAAATAATTTTTAACGTCTAACTGATGAATAACAAAAATATTTACCGTATTGTTGCGTGTAAATTTATGTGATTCAAAATATATCGATATCTTGTACACTGTTAAAATATCTAACAGATATTTTGATAATACAGTACAGATTCTGCATATAAATTGTGATTCGGCTATTTGTAAGCTCTATGCTTAGGGTTTCGTCAAAATTACGCATTGCATCGCAAAACAGTAGAGATATTTAATAAAAACATACTTTATTTAATTCTAAATTACATTTTAAACGAACATTCCGAACTTTTTAACCACATAATAAGAATAATTTTAAAGAAAATGGCTCTATTTCTAATCCTGAAATAGAAAAATATTACGAAAAGTTTTATTCGTATTAGAATTCTCATTTCGTAAAAAATTAACGCATTTTCTTTACATCAAGACGATTTTTTTGTGAAAATCTTAAATATTTTTGAACTTCTTTATGATGAATAACAAAAATATTTAGCGTTTTGTTCCGTGTAAATTTGTGAAATTATAAATATATCGATACCTTGTACACAGTTAAGCTTTCTAACAGATATCTCGCTAATAAAGTACAGTTTCTGCATATACACTGCGATTCGGCTATTTTTAACCTTTATACTTAGGGTTTCGTTAAAATTACGTATTGCATCGCAAAACAGTAGAGATATCTAAAAACCACAGACTGTATTTAATTCAAAATTACATTTTAAATCAACATTCCGAGCTTTTTAGCCACATCATACAAATACTTTATAAGAAAATGGCTCTACTTCTAATCCTGAAAAAGAGAAATATTTCGAAAAGTTTTATTCGTATTGGAATTCTTATTTCATCAAAAAAAATTACGCATTTTCATTACATTAAAACGAATTTATTGTGAAAACTTTAAATATTTTTGAACTTCTTACTGATCAATAACAAAATTATTTAGCGTATTTTTCTGTGTAAATTTTTTGTGATTATAAATATATTGATATTTTGTACACTGTTAACATATCTAACAGATATCTCGCTAATAAAGTACAGATTCTGCATATGCATTGCGATTCGGCTATTTGTAACCTCTAAGCTTAGAGTATCGTCATAATTACGCTTTACATCGCAAAACTGTAGAGACATCTAAAAAAAACATACTTTATCTTTTTCAAAATTACATTTGAAACAAACATTCAGAGCTTTTTAGCCACATCATAAAAATACTTTTTAAGAAAATGGCTCTACTTCTAATCCTGAAAAAGAGCAATATTTCGAAAAGTTTTATTCGTATTGGAATTCTGATTTCATCAAAAAAAATTACGCATTTCCATTACATTAAGACGAATTTATTGTGAAAACTTTAAATATTTTTGAACTTCTTACTGATCAATAACAAAATTATTTAGCGTATTATTCTGTGTAAATTTATGTGATTATAAATATATTGATATCTTGTACAATGTTAACATATCTAACAGATATCTCGCTAATAAAGTACAGATTCTGCATATAAATTGCGATTCGGATATTTGTAACCTCTAGGCTTAGAGTATCGTCATAATTACGCTTTACATCGCAAAACTGTAGAGATATCTAAAAAAAACATACTTTATCTTATTCAAAATTACATTTGAAACAAACATTTCGATCTTTTTAGCCACATCATACGAATACTTTTTAAGAAAATGGCTGTACTTCTATTTCCGATAAAGGAAAATATTTAGAAAAGTTTTATACGTATCAGAATTCTGATTTCATAACAAATTTAAACAGTTTCGCTACATTAGGACGATTTTTTTGAGACAATTTTAAATAATTTTTAACGTCTAACTGATGAATAACAAAAATATTTACGGTATTGTTCCGTGTAAATTTATGTGATTCAAAATATATCGATATCTTGTACACTGTTAAAATATCTAACAGATATCTCGCTAATACAGTACAGATTCTGCATATATATTGTGATTCGGCTATTTGTAACCTCTATTCTTGGAGTATCGTCAGAATTACGCATTACATCGCAAAACAGTAGAGACATATAAAAAAAAACATACTTTATTTTATTCAAAATTACATTTGAAACAAACATTCCGAGCTTTTTAGCCACATCATACAAATACTTTATAAGAAAATGGCTCTACTTCTAATCCTGAAAAAGAGAAATATTTCGAAAAGTTTTATTCGTATTGGAATTCTGATTTAATAAAAAATTTACGCAGTTCCATTCCATTAAGACGAATTTATTGTGAAAACTTTAAATATTTTTGAACTTCTTACTGATCAATAACAAAATTATTTAGCGTATTATTCTGTGTAAATTTATGTGATTATAAATATATTGATATCTTGTACAATGTTAACATATCTAACAGATATTTCGCTAATAAAGTACAGATTCTGCATATAAATTGCGATTCGGCTATTTGTAACCTCTAGGCTTAGAGTATCGTCATAATTACGCTTTACATCGCAAAACTGTAGAGATATCTAAAAAAAAACATACTTTATCTTATTCAAAATTACATTTGAAACTAACATTCCGAGCTTTTTAGCCACATCATACAAATACTTTATAAGAAAATGGCTCTACTTCTAATCCTGAAAAAGGGAAATATTTCGAAAAGTTTTATTCGTATTGGAATTCTGATTTCATCAAAAAAATTACGCATGTTCATTACATTAAGACGAATTTATTGTGAAAACTTTAAATATTTTTGAACTTCTTACTGATCAATAACAAAATTATTTAGCGTATTGTTCTGTGTAAATTTATGTGATTATAAATATATTGATATCTTGTACCACGTTAACATATCTAACAGATATCTCGCTAATAAAGTACTGATTCTGCATATGCATTGCGATTCGGCTATTTGTAACCTCTAGGCTTAGATTATCGTCATAATTACGCTTTACATCGCAAAACTGTAGAGATATCTAAAAAAAAACATACTTTATCTTATTCAAAATTACATTTGAAACAAACATTCCGAGCTTTTTAGCCACATCATACAAATACCTTATAAGAAAATGGCTCTACTTCTAATCCTGAAAAAGAGAAATATTTCGAAAAGTTTTATCGTATTAGAATTCTTATTTAATAAAAAATTTACGCAGTTCCATTCCATTAAGACGAATTTATTGTGAAAACTTTAAATATTTTTGAACTTCTTACTGATCAATAACAAAATTATTTAGCGTATTATTCTGTGTAAATTTATGTGATTATAAATATATTGATCTCTTGTACAATGTTAACATATCTAACAGATATCTCGCTAATAAAGTACAGATTCTGCATATAAATTGCGATTCAGCTATTTGTAACCTCTAGGCTTAGAGTATCGTCATAATTACGCTTTACATCGCAAAACTGTAGAGATATCTAAAAAAAACATACTATATCTTATTCAAAATTACATTTGAAACGAACATTCCGAGCTTTTTAGCCACATCATACAAATACTTTATAAGAAAATGGCTCTACTTCTAATCCTGAAAAAGAGAAATATTTCGAAAAGTTTTATTCGTATTGGAATTCTGATTTCATCAAAAAAATTACGCATTTTCATTACATTAAGACGAATTTATTGTGAAAACTTTAAATATTTTTGAACTTCTTACTGATCAATAACAAAATTATTTAGCGTATTGTTCTGTGTAAATTTATGTGATTATAAATATATTGATATCCTGTACACTGTTAATATATCTAACAGATATCTCGCTAATAAAGTACAGATTTTGCATATAAATTGCGATTCGGCTATTTGTAACCTCTAGGCTTAGAGTATCGTCATAATTACGCTTTACATCGCAAAACTGTAGAGATATCTAAAAAAAACATACTTTATCTTATTCAAAATTACATTTGAAACCTACATTCCGAGCTTTTTAGCCACATCATACGAATACTTTTTAAGAAAATGGCTCTACTTCTATTTCCGATAAAAAAAATATTTCGAAAAGTTTTATACGTATCAGAACTCTGATTTCATAACAAATTTAAACAGTTTCGCTACATTAGGACGATTTTTTTGAGACAATTTAAAATAATTTTCAACGTCTAACTGATGAATAACAAAAATATTTACCGTATTGTTGCGTGTAAATTTATGTGATTCAAAATATATCGATATCTTGTACACTGTTAAAATATCTAACAGATATTTTGATAATACAGTACAGATTCTGCATATAAATTGTGATTCGGCTATTTGTAAGCTCTATGCTTAGGGTTTCGTCAAAATTACGCATTGCATCGCAAAACAGTAGAGATATTTAATAAAAACATACTTTATTTAATTCTAAATTACATTTTAAACGAACATTCCGAACTTTTTAACCACATAATAAGAAAAATTTTAAAGAAAATGGCTCTATTTCTAATCCTGAAATAGAAAAATATTACGAAAAGTTTTATTCGTATTAGAATTCTCATTTCATAAAAAATTAACGCATTTTCTTTACATCAAGACGATTTTTTTGTGAAAATCTTAAATATTTTTGAACTTCTTTATGATGAATAACAAAAATATTTAGCGTTTTGTTCCGTGTAAATTTGTGAAATTATAAATATATCGATACCTTGTACACAGTTAAGCTTTCTAACAGATATCTCGCTAATAAAGTACATTTTCTGCATATACACTGCGATTCGGCTATTTTTAACCTTTATACTTAGGGTTTCGTTAAAATTACGTATTGCATCGCAAAACAGTAGAGATATCTAAAAACCACAGACTGTATTTAATTCAAAATTACATTTTAAATCAACATTCCGAGCTTTTTAGCCACATCATACAAATACTTTATAAGAAAATGGCTCTACTTCTAATCCTGAAAAAGAGAAATATTTCGAAAAGTTTTATTCGTATTGGAATTCTGATTTCATCAAAAAAAATTACGCATTTTCATTACATTAAAACGAATTTATTGTGAAAACTTTAAATATTTTTGAACTTCTTACTGATCAATAACAAAATTATTTAGCGTATTTTTCTGTGTAAATTTTTTGTGATTATAAATATATTGATATCTTGTACACTGTTAACATATCTAACAGATATCTCGCTAATAAAGTACAGATTCTGCATATGCATTGCGATTTGGCTATTTGTAACCTCTAGGCTTAGAGTATCGTCATAATTACGCTTTACATCGCAAAACTGTAGAGCTATCTTATAAAAACATACTTTATTGCATTCAAAATTACATTTTAAACCAACATTTGGAGCTTTTTAGAATCACATATAACTAATACTTTTTAAGAAAATGGCTCTATTTCTATTTCCGATTAAGAAAAATATTTCGAAAAGTTTTATTCGTATCAGAATTTTGATTTCATAAAAAATTTACTCAAGTTCTCTACATTAGGACGATTTTTTTGAGACAATTTTAAATATTTTTCAACATCTATCTGATGAATAACAAAAATGTTTACCGTATTGTTCCGTGTATATTTAAGTGATTATAAATAAATCGATATCTTGAACACTGTTAAGAAATTTAACTGAAATCTCGCTAATAAAGTACAGATTCTGCATGTATTTTGCGATTCGGCTATTTGTAACCTTTATCCTTAGGGTTTCGTCAAAATTACGCATTGCACGCAAAACAGTAAGATATCTAAAAAAACATACTTTACTTAATTCAAAATTACATTTTAAACCAACATTCCGAGCGTTTTAGCCACATCATACAAATACTTTTCAAAAAAATGGCTCTACTTCTATTTCCGATAAAGAAAAATGTTTAGAAAAGTTTTATTCGTATCAGAATTCTTATTTTATAAAAAATTTGCTCAATTTCGCTACATTAGGACGATGTTTTTGAGACAATTTAAAATATTTTTTAACGTCTAACTGATTAATAACAAAAATGTTTACCGTCATTTTCCGTGTAAGTTTATGTGATTATAAAAATCTCGATATCTTGTACAATGTTAAGCTATCTAACAGATATCTCGCTAATAAAGTACAGATTCCGAATGTTCGTTGCGATTCGGCTATTTGTAACCTTTATGCTTAGGGTTTCGTCAAAATTACGCATTACATCGCTAAACAGTTGCGATTTTTAAAAAAGAAAAGACTTTATTTTTTCAAAATTATATTTTAAACCAACATTTCGAGCTTTTTAGCCACATCATACGAATACTTTTTTAAAAAATGGCTCTACTTCTAATCCTGTAAAAGAGAAATGTTTCTAAATGTTTTATTAGTATTAGAATTCTGATTTCATAAAAAATTTACGCATTTTCATTACATTAAGACGAATTTAATGAGAAATTTTAAATATATTTTAACTTCTTACTGATGAATAACAAAAATACTTACCGTATTGTTCCGTGTAAATTTATGTGATTATAAATATATCGATATCTTGTACACTGTTAAGCTATCTAACAGATATCTCGCTAATAAAGTACAGATTCTGCATGTTGCGATTCGGCTAGTTGTAAACTTTATGCTTAAGTTTTCGTCATAATTACGTATTGCATCGCAAACAAGAAGAGATATCTAAAAAAAAACATGCTTTATTTTATTCCTAATTACATTTTAAACAAATATTTCGAGCTTTTTAGCCACATCATACGAATACTTTTTTAATAAAATGGCTCCACTTCTAATGTTGAAAAAGTGAAATATTTCGAAAAGTTTTATTCCCATTAGAATTCTGATTTTATAAAAAATTTACGCATTTTCATTACATTAAGACGAGTTTTTTGTGAAAGTTTTAAATATTTTTGAACTTCTTACTGATGAATAACAAAAATATTTACCGAATTGTTCCGTGTAAATTTATGTGATTATAAAGATATCGATATCTTGAACACGGTTAAGAAATCTAACTGAAAACTCGCTAATAAAGTACAGATTCTGCATGTTGCGATTCGGCTATTTGTAACCTGTATGCTTAGGGTATCGTCAAAATTACGAATTACATCGCAAAACTGTAGAGCTATCTTATAAAAACATACTTTATTGCATTCAAAATTACATTTTAAACCAACATTTGGAGCTTTTTAGAATCACATATAACAAATTCTTTTTAAGAAAATGGCTCTATTTCTATTTCCGATTAAGAAAAATATTTCGAAAAGTTTTATTCGTATCAGAATTTTGATTTCATAAAAAATTTACTCAAGTTCGCTACATTAGGACGATTTTTTTGAGACAATTTTAAATATTTTTCAACATCTATCTGATGAATAACAAAAATGTTTACCGTATTGTTCCGTGTATATTTAAGTGATTATAAATAAATCGATATCTTGAACACTGTTAAGAAATTTAACTGAAATCTCGCTAATAAAGTACAGATTCTGCATGTATTTTGCGATTCGGCTATTTGTAACCTTTATCCTTAGGGTTTCGTCAAAATTACGCATTGCACGCAAAACAGTAAGATATCTAAAAAAACATACTTTACTTAATTCAAAATTACATTTTAAACCAACATTCCGAGCGTTTTAGCCACATCATACAAATACTTTTCAAAAAAATGGCTCTACTTCTATTTCCGATAAAGAAAAATATTTAGAAAAGTTTTATTCGTATCAGAATTCTTATTTTATAAAAAATTTGCTCAATTTCGCTACATTAGGACGATGTTTTTGAGACAATTTAAAATATTTTTTAACGTCTAACTGATGAATAACAAAAATGTTTACCGTCATTTTCCGTGTAAGTTTATGTGATTATAAAAATCTCGATATCTTGTACAATGTTAAGCTATCTAACAGATATCTCGCTAATAAAGTACAGATTCCGAATGTTCGTTGCGATTCGGCTATTTGTAACCTTTATGCTTAGGGTTTCGTCAAAATTACGCATTACATCGCTAAACAGTTGCGATTTTTAAAAAAGAAAAGACTTTATTTTTTCAAAATTATATTTTAAACCAACATTTCGAGCTTTTTAGCCACATCATACGAATACTTTTTTTAAAAAATGGCTCTACTTCTAATCCTGTAAAAGAGAAATGTTTCTAAATGTTTTATTAGTATTAGAATTCTGATTTCATAAAAAATTTACGCATTTTCATTACAATAAGACGAATTTAATGAGAAATTTTAAATATATTTTAACTTCTTACTGATGAATAACAAAAATACTTACCGTATTGTTCCGTGTAAATTTATGTGATTATAAATATATCGATATCTTGTACACTGTTAAGCTATCTAACAGATATCTCGCTAATAAAGTACAGATTCTGCATATACATTGCGATTCGGCTATTTGTAACCTATATGCTTGGAGTATCGTCATAATTACGCATTACATCGCAAAACAGTAGAGATATCTAAAAAAAACATACTTTATTTTATTAAAAATTACATTTTAAACAAACATTTCCAGCTTTTTAGCCATATCATACGAAATCTTTTTAGGAAAATGGCTCTACTTCTATTTCCGATAAAAAAAAATATTTCGAAAAGTTTTATTTGTATCAGAATTCTGATTTCATAACAAATTTAAACAGTTTCGCTACATTAGGGCGATTTTTTTGAGACAATTTAAAATATTTTTCAACGTCTAACTAATAAATAACAAAAATGTTTACCGTATTTTTCCGTGTAAATTTAAGTGATTATAAAAATATCAATATCTTGAACACTGTTAAGAAATCTAACTGAAAACTCGCTAATAAAGTACAGATTCTGCATGTTGCGATTCGGCTAGTTGTAAACTTTATGCTTAAGTTTTCGTCATAATTACGTATTGCATCGCAAACAAGAAGAGATATCTAAAAAAAACATGCTTTATTTTATTCCTAATTACATTTTAAACAAATATTTCGAGCTTTTTAGCCACATCATACGAATACTTTTTTAAAAAAATGGCTCCACTTCTAATGTTGAAAAAGTGAAATATTTCGAAAAGTTTTATTCCCATTAGAATTCTGATTTTATAAAAAATTTACGCATTTTCATTACATTAAGACGAGTTTTTTGTGAAAGTTTTAAATATTTTTGAACTTCTTACTGATGAATAACAAAAATATTTACCGTATTGTTCCGTGTAAATTTATGTGATTATAAAGATATCGATATCTTGAACACGGTTAAGAAATCTAACTGAAAACTTGCTAATAAAGTACAGATTCTGCATGTTGCGATTCGGCTATTTGTAACCTGTATGCTTAGGGTATCGTCAAAATTACGAATTACATAGCAAAACTGTAGAGCTATCTTATAAAAACATACTTTATTGCATTCAAAATTACATTTTAAACCAACATTTGGAGCTTTTTAGAATCACATATAACAAATACTTTTTAAGAAAATGGCTCTATTTCTATTTCCGATTAAGAAAAATATTTCGAAAAGTTTTATTCGTATCAGAATTTTGATTTCATAAAAAATTTACTCAAGTTCGCTACATTAGGACGATTTTTTTGAGACAATTTTAAATATTTTTCAACATCTATCTGATGAATAACAAAAATGTTTACCGTATTGTTCCGTGTATATTTAAGTGATTATAAATAAATCGATATCTTGAACACTGTTAAGAAATTTAACTGAAATCTCGCTAATAAAGTACAGATTCTGCATGTATTTTGCGATTCGGCTATTTGTAACCTTTATCCTTAGGGTTTCGTCAAAATTACGCATTGCACGCAAAACAGTAAGATATCTAAAAAAACATACTTTACTTAATTCAAAATTACATTTTAAACCAACATTCCGAGCGTTTTAGCCACATCATACAAATACTTTTCAAAAAAATGGCTCTACTTCTATTTCCGATAAAGAAAAATATTTAGAAAAGTTTTATTCGTATCAGAAATCTTATTTTATAAAAAATTTGCTCAATTTCGCTACATTAGGACGATGTTTTTGAGACAATTTAAAATATTTTTTAACGTCTAACTGATGAATAACAAAAATGTTTACCGTCATTTTCCGTGTAAGTTTATGTGATTATAAAAATCTCGATATCTTGTACAATGTTAAGCTATCTAACAGATATCTCGCTAATAAAGTACAGATTCCGAATGTTCGTTGCGATTCGGCTATTTGTAACCTTTATGCTTAGGGTTTCGTCAAAATTACGCATTACATCGCTAAACAGTTGCGATTTTTAAAAAAGAAAAGACTTTATTTTTTTAAAATTATATTTTAAACCAACATTTCGAGCTTTTTAGCCACATCATACGAATACGTTTTTTAAAAAATGGCTCTACTTCTAATCCTGTAAAAGAGAAATGTTTCTAAATGTTTTATTAGTATTAGAATTCTGATTTCATAAAAAATTTACGCATTTTCATTACATTAAGACGAATTTAATGAGAAATTTTAAATATATTTTAACTTCTTACTGATGAATAACAAAAATACTTACCGTATTGTTCCGTGTAAATTTATGTGATTATAAATATATCGATATCTTGTACACTGTTAAGCTATCTAACAGATATCTCGCTAATAAAGTACAGATTCTGCATATACATTGCGATTCGGCTATTTGTAACCTATATGCTTGGAGTATCGTCATAATTACGCATTACATCGCAAAACAGTAGAGATATCTAAAAAAAAACATACTTTATTTTATTAAAAATTACATTTTAAACAAACATTTCCAGCTTTTTAGCCATATCATACGAAATCTTTTTAGGAAAATGGCTCTACTTCTATTTCCGATAAAAAAAAATATTTCGAAAAGTTTTATTTGTATCAGAATTCTGATTTCATAACAAATTTAAACAGTTTTGCTACATTAGGGCGATTTTTTTGAGACAATTTAAAATATTTTTCAACGTCTAACTAATAAATAACAAAAATGTTTACCGTATTTTTCCGTGTAAATTTAAGTGATTATAAAAATATCAATATCTTGAACACTGTTAAGAAATCTAACTGAAAACTCGCTAATAAAGTACAGATTCTGCATGTTGCGATTCGGCTAGTTGTAAACTTTATGCTTAAGTTTTCGTCATAATTACGTATTGCATCGCAAACAAGAAGAGATATCTAAAAAAACATGCTTTATTTTATTCCTAATTACATTTTAAACAAATATTTCGAGCTTTTTAGCCACATCATACGAATACTTTTTTAAAAAAATGGCTCCACTTCTAATGTTGAAAAAGTGAAATATTTCGAAAAGTTTTATTCCCATTAGAATTCTGATTTTATAAAAAATTTACGCATTTTCATTACATTAAGACGAGTTTTTTGTGAAAGTTTTAAATATTTTTGAACTTCTTAATGATGAATAACAAAAATATTTACCGAATTGTTCCGTGTAAATTTATGTGATTATAAAGATATCGATATCTTGAACACGGTTAAGAAATCTAACTGAAAATTTGCTAATAAAGTACAGATTCTGCATGTTGCGATTCGGCTATTTGTAACCTGTATGCTTATTGTATCGTCAAAATTACGAATTACATCGCAAAACTGTAGAGCTATCTTATAAAAACATACTTTATTGCATTTAAAATTACATTTTAAACCAACATTTGGAGCTTTTTAGAATCACATATAACAAATACTTTTTAAGAAAATGGCTCTATTTCTATTTCCGATTAAGAAAAATATTTCGAAAAGTTTTATTCGTATCAGAATTTTGATTTCATAAAAAATTTACTCAAGTTCGCTACATTAGGACGATTTTTTTGAGACAATTTTAAATATTTTTCAACATCTATCTGATGAATAACAAAAATGTTTACCGTATTGTTCCGTGTATATTTAAGTGATTATAAATAAATCGATATCTTGAACACTGTTAAGAAATTTAACTGAAATCTCGCTAATAAAGTACAGATTCTGCATGTATTTTGCGATTCGGCTATTTGTAACCTTTATGCTTAGGGTTTCGTCAAAATTACGCATTGCACGCAAAACAGTAAGATATCTAAAAAAACATACTTTACTTAATTCAAAATTACATTTTAAACCAACATTCCGAGCGTTTTAGCCACATCATACAAATACTTTTCAAAAAAATGGCTCTACTTCTATTTCCGATAAAGAAAAATATTTAGAAAAGTTTTATTCGTATCAGAATTCTTATTTTATAAAAAATTTGCTCAATTTCGCTACATTAGGACGATGTTTTTGAGACAATTTAAAATATTTTTTAACGTCTAACTGATGAATAACAAAAATGTTTACCGTCATTTTCCGTGTAAGTTTATGTGATTATAAAAATCTCGATATCTTGTACAATGTTAAGCTATCTAACAGATATCTCGCTAATAAAGTACAGATTCCGAATGTTCGTTGCGATTCGGCTATTTGTAACCTTTATGCTTAGGTTTTCGTCAAAATTACGCATTACATCGCTAAACAGTTGCGATTTTTAAAAAAGAACAGACTTTATTTTTTCAAAATTATATTTTAAACCAACATTTCGAGCTTTTTAGAATCACATATAACGAATACTTTTTAAAAAAATGGCTTTATTTCTATTTCCGATAAAGAAAAATATTTCGAAAAGTTTTATTCGTATCAGATTTCTGATTTCATAAAAAATTTACTCAATTTCGCTACATTAGGACGATTTTTTTGCCACAATTTTAAATATTTTTTACCGTCTAACTGATGAATAACAAAAATGTTTACCTTATTGTTCCGTGTAAATTTAAGTAATTATAAATATATCGATATCCTGAACACTGTTAAGAAATCGAACTGAAAACTCGCTAATAAAGTACAGATTCTGCATGTACGTTGCGATTCGGCTATTTGTAACTTTTATGCTTAGGGTTTCGTCAAAATTACGCATTGCATTGCAAAACAGTAGAGATATCTAAAAAAAACATAATTTACTTAATTCAAAAATACATTTTAAACCAACATTTCGAGCTTTTTAGCCACATCATACGAATACTTTTTTTAAAAAATGGCTCTACTTCTAATCCTGTAAAAGAGAAATGTTTCTAAAGGTTTTATTAGTATTAGAATTCTGATTTCATAAAAAATTTACGCATTTTCATTACATTAAGACGAATTTAATGAGAAATTTTAAATATATTTTAACTTCTTACTGATGAATAACAAAAATACTTACCGTATTGTTCCGTGTAAATTTATGTGATTATAAATATATCGATATCTTGTACACTGTTAAGCTATCTAACAGATATCTCGCTAATAAAGTACAGATTCTGCATATACATTGCGATTCGGCTATTTGTAACCTATATGCTTGGAGTATCGTCATAATTACGCATTACATCGCAAAACAGTAGAGATATCTAAAAAAAACATACTTTATTTTATTAAAAATTACATTTTAAACAAACATTTCCAGCTTTTTAGCCATATCATACGAAATCTTTTTAGGAAAATGGCTCTACTTCTATTTCCGATAAAAAAAAATATTTCGAAAAGTTTTATTTGTATCAGAATTCTGATTTCATAACAAATTTAAACAGTTTCGCTACATTAGGGCGATTTTTTTGAGACAATTTAAAATATTTTTCAACGTCTAACTAATAAATAACAAAAATGTTTACCGTATTTTACCGTGTAAATTTAAGTGATTATAAAAATATCAATATCTTGAACACTGTTAAGAAATCTAACTGAAAACTCGCTAATAAAGTACAGATTCTGCAAGTTGCGATTCGGCTATTTGTAACCTGTATGCTTAGGTTTTCGTCATAATTACGTATTGCATCGCAAACAAGAAGAGATATCTAAAAAAAACATGCTTTATTTTATTCCTAATTACATTTTAAACAAATATTTCGAGCTTTTTAGCCACATCATACGAATACTTTTTTAAAAAAATGGCTCCACTTCTAATGTTGAAAAAGTGAAATATTTCGAAAAGTTTTATTCCCATTAGAATTCTGATTTTATAAAAAAAATTACGCATTTTCATTACATTAAGACGAGTTTTTTGTGAAAGTTTTAAATATTTTTGAACTTCTTACTGATGAATAACAAAAATATTTACCGTATTGTTCCGTGTAAATTTATGTGATTATAAAGATATCGATATCTTGAACACGGTTAAGAAATCTAACTGAAAACTCGCTAATAAAGTACAGATTCTGCATGTTGCGATTCGGCTATTTGTAACCTGTATGCTTAGGGTATCGTCAAAATTACGACGTACATCGCAAAACTGTAGAGATATCTTATAAAAACATACTTTATTGCATTCAAAATTACATTTTAAACCAACATTTGGAGCTTTTTAGAATAACATATAACAAATACTTTTTAAGAAAATGGCTCTATTTCTATTTCCGATTAAGAAAAATATTTCGAAAAGTTTTATTCGTATCAGAATTTTGATTTCATAAAAAATTTACTCAATTTCGCTACATTAGGACGATTTTTTTGAGACAATTTTAAATATTTTTCAACATCTATCTGATGAATAACAAAAATGTTTACCGTATTGTTCCGTGTATATTTAAGTGATTATAAATAAATCGATATCTTGAACACTGTTAAGAAATTTAACTGAAATCTCGCTAATAAAGTACAGATTCTGCATGTATTTTGCGATTCGGCTATTTGTAACCTTTATGCTTAGGGTTTCGTCAAAATTACGCATTGCACGCAAAACAGTAAGATATCTAAAAAAACATACTTTACTTAATTCAAAATTACATTTTAAACCAACATTCCGAGCGTTTTAGCCACATCATACAAATACTTTTTAAGGAAATGGCTCTACTTTTATTTCCGATAAAGAAAAATATTTCGAAATGTTTTATTCGTATCAAAATTCTGATTTCATAAAAAGTTTACTCAATTTTTCTACATTAGGACGAACTTTTTGAGACAATTTAAAATATTTTTCAACGTCTTACTGATGAATAACAAAAATGTTTAACGTATTGTTCCGTGTAAATTTAAGTGATTATAAATATATCGATATCTTGAACACTATTAATAAATCTAACTGAAAACTCGCCAATAAAGTACAGATTCTGCATGTTGCGATTCGGCTAGTCGTAAACTTTATGCTTAGGTTTTCGTCATAATTACGTATTGCATCGCAAACAAGAAGAGATATCTAAAAAAAACATGCTTTATTTTATTCCTAATTACATTTTAAACAAATATTTCGAGCTTTTTAGCCACATCATACGAATACTTTTTTACAAAAATGGCTCCACTTCTAATGTTGAAAAAGTGAAATATTTCGAAAAGTTTTATTCCCATTAGAATTCTGATTTTATAAAAAATTTACGCATTTTCATTACATCAAGACGAGTTTTTTGTGAAAGTTTTAAATATTTTTGAACTTCTTACTGATGAATAACAAAAATATTTACCGTATTTTTCCGTGTAAATTTATGTGATTATAAAGATATCGATATCTTGAACACGGTTAAGAAATCTAACTGAAAACTCGCTAATAAAGTACAGATTCTGCATGTTGCGATTCGGCTATTTGTAACCTGTATGCTTAGGGTATCGTCAAAATTACGAATTACATCGCAAAACTGTAGAGATATCTTATAAAAACATACTTTATTGCATTCAAATTTACATTTTAAACCAACATTTGGAGCTTTTTAGAATCACATATGACAAATACTCTTTAAGAAAATGGCTCTATTTCTATTTCCGATTAAGAAAAGTATTTCGAAAAGTTTTATTCGTATCAGAATTTTGATTTCATAAAAAATTTACTCAATTTCGCAACATTAGGACGATTTTTTTGAGACAATTTTAAATATTTTTCAACATCTATCTGATGAATAACAAAAATGTTTACCGTATTGTTCCGTGTATATTTAAGTGATTATAAATAAATCGATATCTTGAACACTGTTAAGAAATTTAACTGAAATCTCGCTAATAAAGTACAGATTCTGCATGTACGTTGCGATTCGGCTATTTGTAACCTTTATGCTTAGGGTTTCGTAAAAATACGCATTACATAGCTAAACAGTTGCGATTTTTAAAAAAGATACTTTATTTAATTCAAAATTACATTTTAAACGAACATTTCGAGCTTTTTATCCACATTATACAAATACATTTTAAGAAAATGGCCTTATCTCTATTTTCGATTAAGAAAAATATTTCGAAAAGTTTTATTTGTATCAGAATTCTGGTTTCATAAAAAATTTACGCATTTTCATTACATTAAGTCAAATATTTGAGAAAATTCTTAACAATTTATGAACTTCTTACTGATGAATAACACAAATATTTACCGCATTGTTCCGTGTAAATTTTTGTGATTATAAATATACTGATATCTTGTACACTGTTAAGCTATCTAACAGATATCTCGCTAATATAGTACAGATTCTGCATATACTTTGCGATTCGGCTATTTGTAACCTTTATGCTTAGCGTTTCGTCAAAATTACGCATTGCATCGCAAAACAGTAGAGATATCTAAAAAAAACATACTTTATTTTATTCAAAATTACATTTTAAACCAACATTCCGAACATTTTTGCAACATCATACGAATACTTTTCAAAAAAATGGCTCTACTTCTATTTCCGATAAAGAAAAATATTTAGAAAAGTTTTATTCGTATCAGAATTCTTATTTTATAAAAAATTTGCTCAATTTCGCTACATTAGGACAATGTTTTTGAGATAATTTAAAATATTTTTCAACGTCTAACTGATGAATAACAAAAATGTTTACCGTCATTTTCCGTGTAAGTTTATGTGATTATAAAAATCTCGATATCTTGTACAATGTTAAGCTATCTAACAGATATCTCGCTAATAAAGTACAGATTCCGAATGTTCGTTGCGATTCGGCTATTTGTAACCTTTATGCTTAGGGTTTCGTCAAAATTACGCATTACATCGCTAAACAGTTGCGATATTTAAAAAAGAACAGACTTTATTTTATTCAAAATTATATTTTAAACCAATATTTCGAGCTTTTTAGAATCACATATAACGAATACTTTTTAAGAAAATGGCTCTATTTCTATTTCCGATAAAGAAAAATATTTAGAAAAGTTTTATTCGTATCAGAATTCTGATTTCATAAAAAATTTACTCAATTTCGCTACATTAGGACGATTTTTTTGACACAATTTTAATTATTTTTTATCGTCTAACTGATGAATAACAAAAATGTTTACTTTATTGTTCCGTGTAAATTTAAGTGATTATAAATATATCGATATCTTGAACACTGTTAAGAAATCTAACTGAAAACTCGCTAATAAAGTACAGATTCTGCATGTACGTTGCGATTCGGCTATTTGTAACTTTTATGCTTAGGGTTTCGTCAAAATTACGCATTGCATCGCAAAACAGTAGAGATATCTAAAAAAAACATAATTTACTTAATTCAAAAATACATTTTAAACCAACATTTCGAGCTTTTTAGCCACATCATACGAATACTTTTTTTAAAAAATGGCTCTACTTCTAATCCTGTAAAAGAGAAATGTTTCTAAATGTTTTATTAGTATTAGAATTCTGATTTCATAAAAAATTTACGCATTTTCATTACATTAAGACGAATTTAATGAGAAATTTTAAATATATTTTTACTTCTTACTAATGAATGACAAAAATACTTATCGTATTGTACCGTGTAAATTTATGTGATTATAAATATATCGATATCTTGTACACTGTTAAGCTATCTAACAGATATCTCGCTAATAAAGTACAGATTCTGCATATACATTGCGATTCGGCTATTTGTAACCTCTATGCTTGGAGTATCGTCATAATTACGCATTACATCGCAAAACAGTAGAGATATCTAAAAAAAACATACTTTATTTTATTAAAAATTACATTTTAAACAAACATTTCCAGCTTTTTAGCCATATCATACGAAATCTTTTTAAGAAAATGGCTCTACTTCTATTTCCGATAAAAAAAAATATTTTGAAAAGTTTTATTTGTATCAGAATTCTGATTTCATAACAAATTTAAACAGTTTCGCTACATTAGGGCGATTTTTTTGAGACAATTTAAAATATTTTTCAACGTCTAACTAATAAATAACAAAAATGTTTACCGTATTTTTCCGTGTAAATTTAAGTGATTATAAAAATATCAATATCTTGAACACTGTTAAGAAATCTAACTGAAAACTCGCTAATAAAGTACAGATTCTGCATGTTGCGATTCGGCTAGTTGTAAACTTTATGCTTAGGTTTTCGTCATAATTACGTATTGCATCGCAAACAAGAAGAGATATCTAAAAAAAACATGCTTTATTTTATTCCTAATTACATTTTAAACAAATATTTCGAGCTTTTTAGCCACATCATACGAATACTTTTTTAAAAAAATGGCTCCACTTCTAATGTTGAAAAAGTGAAATATTTCGAAAAGTTTTATTCCCATTAGAATTCTGATTTTATAAAAAATTTACGCATTTTCATTACATTAAGACGAGTTTTTTGTGAAAGTTTTAAATATTTTTGAACTTCTTACTGATGAATAACAAAAATATTTACCGTATTGTTCCGTGTAAATTTATGTGATTATAAAGATATCGATATCTTGAACACGGTTAAGAAATCTAACTGAAAACTCGCTAATAAAGTACAGATTCTGCATGTTGCGATTCGGCTATTTGTAACCTGTATGCTTAGGGTATCGTCAAAATTACGAATTACATCGCTAAACTGTAGAGATATCTTATAAAAAAATACTTTATTGCATTCAAAATTACATTTTAAACCAACATTTGGAGCTTTTTAGAATCACATATAACAAATACTTTTTAAGAAAATGGCTCTATTTCTATTTCCGATTAAGAAAAATATTTCGAAAAGTTTTATTCGTATCAGAATTTTGATTTCATAAAAAATTTGCTCAATATCGCTACATTAGGACGATTGTTTTGAGACAATTTTAAATATTTTTCAACGTCTAACTAATGAATAACAAAAATGTTTACCGTAATGTTCCGTGTAAATTTATGTGATTATAAATATATCGATATCTTGTACACTGTTAATTTATCTCACACATATCTCGCTAAAAAAGTACAGATACTGCATATAAATTGCGATTCGGCTATTTGTAACCTCTATGCTTAGGGTAGCGTCACAATTACGCATTACATCGCAAAACAGTAGAGATATCTAAAAAAACATACTTTATTTTATTCAAAAGTACATTTTAAACTAACATTCCGAGCATTTTAGCCACATCATACTACTACTTTTTTAGAAAATGGCTCTACTTCTAATCCTGAAAAAGAGGAATATTTCAAAAAGTTTTATTCGTATTAGAATTCTGATTTCATACAAAAATTACGCATTTTCATTACATTAAGACGAATTTTTTGAGAAAATTTTAAATATATTTGAACTTCTTACTGATGAATAACAAAAATACTTACCGTATTGTTCCGTGTAAATTTATGTGATTTCAAATATATCGATATCTTGTACACTGTTAAGCTATCTAACAGATATCTCGCTAATAAAGTACAGATTCTGCATATACATTGCGATTAGGCTATTTGTAACCTCTATGCTTAGAGTATAATCATAATTACGCATTACATCACAAAACAGTAGAGATAACTGAAAAAAACTTACTTTATTTTATTAAAAATTACATTTTAAACAAACATTTCGAGCTTTTTAGCCACATCATACGAATACTTTTTAAGAAAATGGCTTTACTTCTATTTACGATAAAGAAAAATATTTCGAAAAGTTTTATTCGTATCAGAATTCTGATATCATAAAAAATTTACTCAATTTCGCTAGATTGGGACGATTTTTTTGAGACAATTTAAAATATTTTTCAACGTCTAACTAATGAATAACAAAAAAGTTTACCGTATTGTTCCGTGTAAATTTAAGTGATTATAAATATATCGTTATCTTGAACACTATTAGGTAATCTGACTGAAAACTCGCTAATAAAGTACAGATTCTGCATGTACGTTGCGATTCGGCTATTTGTAATCTTTATGTTTAGGGTTTCGTCAAAATTACGCATTGCAACGCAAAACAGTTGAGATATCTAAAAAAAACATACTTTATTTAATTCAAATTTACATTTTAAACAAACATTCCCAACTTTTTAGCAACAACATACAAATACTTTTTAAGAAAATGGCTCTACTTCTAATCCTGAAAAAGAGAAATATTTCGAAAAGTTTTATTCGTATTAGAATTCTGATTTTATAAAAAATTTACGCATTTTCATTACATTAAGACGAATTTTTTGAGAAGATTTTAAATATTTATGAACTTCTTACTGATGAATAACCAAAATATTTACCGTATTGTTGCGTGTGAATATATGTGATTATAAATATATCGATATATATTACACTGTTAAGCTATCTAACAGATATTTCGTTAATAAAGTACAGATTCTGCATATACAATGCGATTCGGCTATTTGAAACCTTTATGCTTAGGATTTCGTCAAAATTACGCATTGAATCGCAAAACAGTAGAGATATCTAAAAAAATAAACTTTATTTAATTCAAAATTACATTTTAAACGAACATTCCGAGCTTTTAAGCCACATCATACAAATACATTTTAAGAAAATGGCTCTATCTCTATTTTGGATAAAGAAAAATATTTTGAAAAGTTTTATTCGTATCAGAATTCATATTTCATAAAAAATTTACTCAATTTTGCTACATTAGGACAATTTTTTTGAGACAATTTAAAATATTTTTTAACGTCTAACTGATAAATAACAAATATGTTTACTGTAATGTTCCGTGTTAATTTATGTGTTTATAGATATATCGATATCTGGTACACTGTTAAGCTATCTAACAGATATCTCGCGAATAAAGTACAGATTCTGCATATACGTTGCGTTTCGGCTATTTGTAACTTTTATGCTTAGAGTTTCGTCAAAATTACGCATTACATCGCTAAACAGTTGCGATATCTAAGAAAAACATACTTTATTTTATTCAAAATTACATTTTAAACTAACATTCCGAGCATTTTAGCCACATCATACGACAACTTTTTTAGAAAATGGCTCTACTTCTAATCCTGAAAAAGAGAAAAATTTCAAAAAGTTTTATTCGTATTAGAATTATGATTTCATAAAAAATTTACGCATTTTCATTACATTAAGACGAATTTTTTGTGAAAATTTTAAATATTTTTGAACTTCTTACTGTTGAATAACAAAATTATTTATCGTATTGTTCCGTGTAAATTTATGTGATTATAAATATATCGATATCATATACACTGTTAAGCTATCTAACAGATATCTCGCTAATAAAGTACAGATTCTGCATGTTGCGATTCGGCTATTTGTAACCTGTATGCTTAGGGTATCGTCATAATTACGAATTACATCGCAAAACAGTAGAGATATCTTATAAAAACATACTTTATTTCATTCAAAATTACATTTTAAACAAACATTCAGAGCTTTTTAGCAACATCATACAAATACTTTTTAAGAAAATGGCTCTACTTCTAATCCTGAAAAAGAGAAAAATTTAAAAATTTTTATTCGTATTAGAATTCTGATTTCATAAAAAATTTACTCAATTTCGCTACATTAGGACGATTATTTTGAGACAATTTAAAATATTTTTCAACGTCTAACTGATGAATAACAAAAATGTTTACCATATTGTTTCGTGTATATTTAAGTGATTATAAATAAATCGATATCTTGAACACTGTTAAGAAATCTAACTGAAAACTCGCTAATAAAGTACAGATTCTGCATTTACGTTGCGATTCGGCTCTTTGTAACCTTTATGCTTAGGGTTTCATCAAAATTACATATTGAATCGCAAAACAGTAGAAATATCTAAAAAAATAAACTTTATTTAATTCAAAATTACATTTACTCGAAAAATTCTTAACTTTTTAGCCACATCATACAAATACATTTAGAGAAAATGGCTCTATCTCTATTTTCGATAAAGAAAAATATTTCGATAAGTTTTATTCGTATCAGAATTCTGATTTCATAAAAAATTTACTCAATTTCGCTACATTAGGACGATTGTTTTGAGACAATTTAAAATATTTTTCAACGTCTAACTGATAAATAACAAAAATGTTTACCGTAATGTTCCGTGCAAATTTATGTGATTATAAATATATCGATATCTGGTACACTGTTAAACTATCTAACAGATATCTCGCGAATTAAGTACAGATTCTGCATATACGTTGCGATTCGGCTATTTGTAACTTTTATGCTTAGAGTTTCGTCAAAATTACGCATTACATCGCTAAACAGTTGCGATATCTAAGAAAAACATACTTCATTTTATTCAAAATTACATTTTAAACTAACATTCCGAACATTTTAGCAACATCATACGACAATTTTTTTAGAAAATGGCTCTACTTCTAATCCTGAAAAAGAGAAATATTTCAAAAAGTTTTATTCGTATTAGAATTCTGATTTCATAAAAAATTTACTCAATTTCGCTATATTAGGACAATTGTTTTTAGACAATTTTAAATATTTTTCAACGTATAACTAATGAATAACAAAAATGTTTACCGTATTGTTCCGTGTAAATTTAAATCATTATAAATATATCGATATCTTGAACACTGTTAAGAAATCTAAATGAAAACTCGCTAGTAAAGTACAGATTCTGCATGTTGCGATTCGGCTATTTGTAACCAGTATGCTTAGTGTTTCGTCAAAATTACGCATTACATCGCTAAACAGTTGCGATATCTAAAAAAAACATACTTTAATTAATTCAAAATTACATTTTAAACCAACATTTCGAGCTTTTTAGACACATAATTCGAAAACGTTTTTAAAAAATTGGCTCTTCTTCTAATCCTAAAAAAGAGAAATATTTCAAAAAGTTTTATTCGTATTAGAATTCTGATTTCATAAAAAATTTACGCATTTTCATTACATTAAGATAATTTTTTTGAGAAAATTTTAAATATATTTGAACTTCTTACTGATGATAACAAAAATATTTACCGTATTGTTCCGTGTAAATATATGTGATTATAAATATATCGATATCTTGTACACTGTTAAGCTATCTAATAGATATCTCGCTAATAAAGTACAGATTCTGAATATACATTGCGATTCGGCTATTTGTAACCTCTATGCTTGGAGTATAACCATAATTACGCATTATATTGCAAAACAGTAGAGATATCTAAAAATAACTTACTTTATTTGATTAAAAATTACATTTTAAACAAACATTTCGAGCTTTTTAGCCACATCATACGAAAACTTTTTAAGAAAATGGCTTTACTTTTATTTCCGATAAAAAATTTATTTCGAAAATTTTATTTGTATCAGAATTCTGATTTCATAACAAATTTAAACTGTTTCGCTACATAAGGACGATTTTTTTGAGACAATTTAAAATATTTTTCAACGTCTAATTGATAATTAACAAAAATGTTTACCGTATTGTTCCGTGTAAATTTAAATGATTATAAATATATCGATATCTTGAACACTGTTAAGAAATCAAAATGAAAACTCGCTAGTAAAGTACAGATTCTGCATGTTGCGATTCGGCTATTTGTAACCTGTATGCTTAGGGTATCGTCATAATTACGAATTACATCGCAAAACAGTAGAGATATCATATAAAAAACAGACTTTATTTAATTCAAAATTACATTTTAAACGAACATTCAGAGCTTTTTAGTCACATCATACAAATACTTTTTAAGAAAATGGCTCTACTTTTATTTCCGATAAAGAAAAATATTTCGAAAAGTTTTATTGGTATCAGAATTCTGATTAAATAAAAAATTTACTCAATTTCGCTACATTAGGACGATTTTTTTCAGACAATTAAAAATATGTTTCAACGTCTAACTGATGACTAACAAAATTATTTAGCGTATTGTTCTGTGTAAATTTATGTGATTATAAATATTTTGATATCTTGCACACTGTTAAGTTATCTCACAGATATCTCGCGAATAAAGTACAGATTCTGCATATACGTTGCGATTCGGCTATTTGTAACCTTTATGCTTAAGGTTTCGTCAAAATTACGCATTGCATCGCAAAACAGTAGAGAAATCTAAAAAAATAAATTTTATTTAATTCAAAATTACATTTTAAACGAACATTCCGAGCTTTTTAGCCACATCATACAAATACATTTAGAGAATATGGCTCTATCTCTATTTTCGATAAAGAAAAATATTTCGAAAAGTTTTATTCGTATCAGAATTCTGATTTCATAAAAAATTTACTCAATTTTGCTACATAAAGGACGAATTTTTTGAGACTATTTAAAATATTTTTCAACGTCTAACTTATGTGTAACAAAAATGTTTAATGTATTGTTCCGTGTAAATTTAAGTAATTATAAATATATCGATATCTTGATCACTGTTAAGAAATCTTACTGAAAACTCGCTAATAAAGTACAGATTTTGAATGTTCGTTGCGATTCGGCTATTTGTAACCTTTATGTTTAGGGTTTCGTCAAAATTACGCATTACATCGCTAAACAGTTGCGATTTTTAAAAAAACATACTTTATTTTATTCAAAATTATATTTTAAACCAACTTTTCGAGCTTTTTAGAATCACATATAACGAATACTTTTTAAGAAAATGGCTGTATCTCTATTTTCGATAAAGAAAAATATTTCGAAAAGTTTTATTCGTATTAGAATTCTGATTTCATAAACAATTTACGCATTTTCATTACATTGAGACAAATTTTTTGTGAAAATTTTAAATATTTTTGAACTTCTTACAAATGAATAACAAAATTATTTAGCGTATTGTTCTGTGTAAATTTATGTGATTATAAATATATTGATATCTTGTACAATGTTAAGATATCTACAGATATCTCGCTAATAATGTACAGAATCTGCATATACGTTGCGAATTGGCTATTTTGTAACCTTTATGCTTAAGGTTTCGTCAAAATTACGCTTTGCATCGCAAAACAGTAGAGATATCTAAAAAAAACATACTTTATTTTACTTAAAATTACGTTTTAAACGATATTCCGAGCATTTAACCACATCATACACATACTTTTTAAGAAAATGGCTCTACTTCTATTTCCGATAAAGAAAAATATTTCAAAAAGTTTTATTCGTATCAGAATTCTGATTTCATTACAAATTTACTCAAATTTGCTACAATAGGACGCTTTTTTTGAGACAATTTTAAATATTTTTCAACGGATAACTTATGAATAACAAAAATGTTTACCGTATTGTTCCGTGTAAATTAAAGTGATTATAAATATATCGATATCTTTAACACCGTTAAGAAATCTAGCTGAAAACTCGCTAATAAAGAACAGATTCGGCACGTTGCGATTCGGCTATTTGTAACCTTTATGCTTATGGTTTCGTCATAATTACGCATTGCATCGCAAACAAGTAGAGATATGTAAAAAAAAAAACTTTACTTTATTTCCAATTACATTTTAAACTAATATTTCGAGCATTATAGCCACATCAAACGAATCCCTTTTAAAAAAATGGCTCTACTTCTAATGTTGAAAAAGTGAAATATTGCGAAAAGTTATATTCGTTTAAGAATTCTGATTTTATAAAAAATTTACGCATTTTCATTACATTGAGTCGAGTTTTTTGTCAAAATTTTAAATATTTTTGAACTTCTCACTGATGAATAACAAAAATATTTACCGTATTATTCCGTGTAAATTTATGTGATTATAAATATATCCATATCTTGAACACTGTTAAGAAATCTAACTGAAAACTCGCTTATTAAGTACAGATTCTAAATGTTCGTTGCGATTCGGCTATTTGTAACCTTTGTGCTTATGGTTTCGTCAAAATTTCGCATTACATCGCTAAACAGATGCGATATCTAAAAAAGAACGGACTTAATTTTATTTAAAATTATATTTAAAACCAAATTTTCGAGCTTTTTAGAATAACATAAACGAATACTGTTTAAGAACATGGCTCTATTTCTAATTCCGATCAAAAAAAATATTTCGAAAAGTTTTATTCGTATCAGAATTCCGAATACATAAAAAATTTACTCAATTTCGCTACATTAGGGACGATTTTTTTCAGACAATTTAAAATATGTTTCAACGTCTAACTGATGACTAACAAAATTATTAAGCGTATTGTTCTGTGTAAATTTATGTGATTATAAATATATCGATATCATGTACACTGTTAAGCTATCTAACAGATATCTCGCTAATAAAGTACAGATTCTGCATATACATTGCGATTCGGCTATTTATAAGCTGTATGCTTAGGCTATCGTCATAATTACGAATTACATCGCAAAACAGTAGAGATATCTTATAAAAACATACTTTATTTCATTCAAAATTACATTTTATACAAACATTCAGAGCTTTTAAGCCACATCATACAAATAATTTTTAAGAAAATGGCTCTAATTTTAATTCCGATAAAGAAAAATATTTCGAAAAGTTGTATTCGTATCAGAATTCTGATTTCATATAAAATTTACTCAATTTTGCTACATAAGAACGAATTTTTTGAGACAATTTAAAATATTTTTCAACGTCTAACTGATGAATAACAAAAATGTTTAACGTATTGTTCCGTGTAAATTTAGGTGATTATAAATATATCGATATCTTGAACACTGTTAAGAAATCTAACTGAAAACACGCTAATAAAGTACAGATTCTGAATGTTCGTTGCGATTCGGTAATTTGTAACCTTTATGATTGGAGTATCGTCAAAATTACGCATTACTACGCAAAACAGTAGAGATATCTAAAAAAAACATACTTTATTTTATTCAAAATTACATTTGAAACGAACATTTCGAGCTTTTCAGCCACAACATACGAATACTGTTTAAGAAAATGGATCTACTTCTATTTTTGGTAAAGAAAAATTTTTCTAAATGTTTTATTCGAATCAGAATTCTGATTACATAAAAAATTTACTCAATTTCGGTACATTAGGACGATTTTTTTCAGACAATTCAAAATATGTTTCAACGTCTAACTGATGACTAACAATATTATTTAGCGTATTGTTCTGTGTAAATTTATGTAAATATAAATATATTGATATCTTGTAAACTGTTAAGATATCTAACAGATATCTCGCTAATAAAGTACAGATTCTGCATATAAATTGCGATTCGGCTATTTGTAACCTCTATGCTTAGGGTAGCGTCAAAATTATGCATTACATCGCAAAACAGTAGAGATATCTAAAAAAAACATACTTTTTTTTTCAAAATTACTTTTTAAACTAACATTCCAAGCATTTTAGCCACATCTTACGACTACTTTTTTAGAAAATGGCTCTACTTCTAATCCTGAAAAAGAGAAATATTTCAAAAAGTTTTATTCGTATTAGAATTCTGATTTCATAAACAATTTACGCATTTTCATTACATTGAGACAAATTTTTTGTGAAAATTTTAAATATTTTTGAACTTCTTACAAATGAATAACAAAATTATTTAGCGTATTGTTCTGTGTAAATTTATGTGATTATAAATATATTGATATCTTGTACACTGTTAAGTTATCTAACAGATATCTCGCTAATAAAGTACAGATTCTGCATATAAATTGCGATTCGGCTATTTGTAACCTCTATGCATAGGGTAGCGTCACAATTACGCATTACATCGCAAAACAGTAGAGATATCTAAAAAAACATACTTTATTTTATTCGAAATTACATTTTAAACTAACATTCCGAGCATTTTAGCCATATCATACGACTACTTTTTAAGAAAATGGCTCTACTTCTAATCCTGAAGAAGAGAAATATTTCAAAAAGTTTTATTCGTATTAGAATTCTGATTTCATAAAAAATTTACGCATTTTCATTACAATAAGACGAATTTTTTGTGAAAATTTTAAATATTTTTGAACTTCTTACTGTTGAATAACAAAATTATTTAGCGTATTGTTCCGTGTAAATTTATGTGATTATAAATATATCGATATCATGTACACTGTTAAGCTATCTAACAGATATCTCGCTAATAAAGTACAGATTCTGAATGTTCGTTGCGATTCGGCTATTTGTAACAATTATGCTTGGAGTATCGTCAAAATTACGCATTACATCGCAAAACAGTAGAGATATCTAAAAAAAACATACTTTATTTTATTCAAAATTACATTTGAAACGAACATTTCGAGCTTTTCAGCCACAACATACGAATACTTTTTAAGAAAATGGCTGTACTTCTATTTCCGATAAAAAAATTTATTTCGAAAATTTTATTTGTATCAGAATTCTGATTTCATAACAAATTTAAACAGCTTCGCTACATTAGGACGATTTTTTTGAGACAATTTAAAATATTTTTCAACGTCTAACTGATGATTAACAAAAATGTTTACCGTAATGTTCCGTGTAAATTTAAATGATTATAAATATATCGATATCTTGAACACTGTTAAGAAATCTAACTGAAAACTCGCAAGTAAAGTACAAATTCTGCATGTTGCGATTCGGCTATTTGTAACCTGTATGCTTAGGGTATTGTCAAAATTACGCATTGCATTGCAAAACAGTAGAGATATCTAAAAAACCATACTTTATTTAATTCAAAATTACATTTTAAACAAACATTCCCAGCTTTTTAGCAACATCATACAAATACTTTTTAAGAAAATGGCTCTATCTCTATTTTCGATAAAGAAAAATATTTCGAAAATTTTATTCGTATCAGAATTCTGATTTCATAAAAAATTTACTCAATTTTGCTACATTAGGACGATTTTTTTGAGACAATTTAAAATATTTTTCAACGTCTAACTGATAAATAACAAAAATGTTTACCGTAATGTTCCGTGTAAATTTATGTGATTATAAATATATCGATATCTGGTACACTGTTAAGCTATCTAACAGATATCTCGCGTATAAATTACAGATTCTGCATATACGTTGCGATTTGGCTATTTGTAACCTTTATGCTTAGGGTTTCGTCAAAATTACGCATTGCATCGCAAAACAGTAGAGATATCTAAAAAAATGAGTTTTAATTAATTTAAAATTACATTTTAAACGAACATTCCGAGCTTTTCAGCCACATCATACAAATACATTTAGAGAAAATGGCTCTATCTCTATTTTCGATAAAGAAAAATATTTCGAAAAGTTTTATTCGTATCAGAATTCTGATTTCATAAAAAATTTACTCAATTTCGCTACATTAGGACGATTTTTTTGAGACAATTTAAAATATATTTTAGCTTCTTACTGATGAATAACAAAAATACTTACCGTATTGTTCCGTGTAAATTTATGTGATTATAAATATATCGATATCTTGTACACTGTTAAGCTATCTAACAGATATCTCGCTAATAAAGTACAGATTCTGCATATAAATTGCGATTCGGCTATTTGTTACCTCTATGCTTGGAGTATAGTCAAAATTACGCATTACATCGCAAAACAGTAGAGATATCTAAAAAAACATACTTTATTTTATTCAACATTACATTTTAAATTAACATTCCGAGCATTATGGCCACATCATAAGACAACTTTTTTAGAAAATTGGCTCTTCTTCTAATCCTAAAATAGAGAAATATTTCGAAAAGTTTTATTCGTATTAGAATTCTGATTTCATAAAAAATTTAAGCATTTTCATTACATTAAAACGAATTTTTTGAGAAAATTTTAAATATTTATGAACTTCTTACTGATGAATAACAAAAATATTTAACGTATTGTTCCGTGTAAATATATGTGATTATAAATATATCGATATATTGTACACTGTTTAGCTATCTAACATATATTTTGTTGATAAAGTACAGATTCTGCATATACAATGCGATTCGGCTATTTGAAACCTTTATGCTTAGGGTTTCGTCAAAATTACGCATTGAATCGCAAAACAGTAGAGATATCTAAAAAATAAACTTTATTTAATTCAAAATTACATTTTAAACGAACATTCCGAGCATTTTAGCCACATCATACAAACACATTTTAAGAAAATGGCTCTATCTCTATTTTCGATAAAGAAAAATATTTCGAAAAGTTTTATTCGTATCAGAATTCTGATTTCATAAAAAATTTACTCAATTTTGCTACATTAGGACGATTTTTTTGAGACAATATAAAATATTTTTTAACGTCTAACTGATAAATAACAAAAATGTTTACCGTAATGTTCCGTGTAAATTTATGTGATTATAAATATATCGATATCTGGTACACTGTTAAGCTATCTAACAGATATCTCGCGTATAAATTACAGATTCTGCATATACGTTGCGATTTGGCTATTTGTAACTTTATGCTTAGGGTTTCGTCAAAATTACGCATTGCATCGCAAAACAGTAGAGATATCTAAAAAAATTAATTTTATTTAATTCAAAATTACATTTTAAACGAACATTCCGAGCTTTTCAGCCACATCATACAAATACATTTAGAGAAAATGGCTCTATCTCTATTTTCGATAAAGAAAAATATTTCGAAAAGTTTTATTCGTATCAGAATTCTAATTTCATAAAAAATTTACTCAATTTCGCTACATTAGGACGATTTTTTTGAGACAATTTAAAATATTTTTTAACGTCTAACTGATGAATAACAAAAATGTTTACCGTATTGTTCCGTGTAACTTTAAGTGATTATAAATATATCGATATCTTGAACACTGTTAATAAATCTAACTGAAAACTCGCTAATAAAGTACAGATTCTGAATGTTCGTTCCGATTCGGCTATTTGTAACCTTTATGCTTAGAGCTTCGTCAAAATTACGCATTACATCGCTAAACAGTTGCGATATCTAAAAAAGAACAGACTTTATTTTATTCAAAATTATATTTTAAACCAACATTTCGTGCTTTTTAGAATCACATATAACGAATACTTTTTAAGAAAATGGCTCTATTTCTATTTCCGAAAAAGAAAAAATTTTCGAAAAGTTTTATTCGTATTAGAATTCTGATTTCATAAAAAATTTACGCATTTTCATTACATTAAGACAAACTTTTTTAAAAAACTTTATATATATTTTAACTTCTTACTGATGAATAACAAAAATATTTACCGTATTGTTCCGTGTAAATTTATGTGATTATAAATATATCGATATCTTGTACACTGTTAAGCTATCTAACAGATATCTCGCTAATAAAGTACAGATTCTGCATATACATTGCGATTCGGCTATTTGTAACCTCTATGCTTGGAGTATCGTCAAAATTACGCATTACATCGCAAAACAGTAGAGATATCTAAAAAAAAACATACTTTATTTTATTCAACATTACATTTTAAACTAACATTCCGAGCATTTTAGCCACATCATACGACAACTTTTTTAGAAAATGGCTCTACTTCTAATCCTGAAAAAGAGAAATATTTCAAAAAGTTTTATTCGTATTAGAATTCTGATTTCATAAAAAATTTACTCAATTTCGCTACATTAGGACGATTTTTTCATACAATTTAAAATATGTTTCAACGTCTAACTGATGACTAACAAAATTATTTAGCGTATTGTTCTGTGTAAATTTATGTGATTATAAATATATTGATATCTTGTACACTGTTAAGATATCTAACAGATATCTCGCTAATAAAGTACAGATTCTGCATGTACGGTGCGATACGGCTATTTGTAACCTTTATGCTTAGGGTTTCGTCAAAATTACGCATTGCATCGCAAAACAGTAGAGATATCTGAAAAAATGAGTTTTATTTAATTTAAAATTACATTTTAAACAAATATTTCGAGCTTTTTAACCACATCATACAAATACTTTTTAAAAAAAATGGCTCCACTTCTAATGTTGAAAAAGTGAAATATTTCGTAAAGTTTTATTGGTATTAGAATTCTGATTTCATAAAAAATTTACGCTCTTTCATTACATTAAGACGAATTTTTTGTGAAAATTTTAAATATTTTTGAACTTCTTACTGATGAATAACAAACATATTTAGCGTATTGTTCCGTGTAAATTTATGTGATTATAAATATATCGATATCATGTACAATGTTAAGCTATCTAACAGATATCTCGTTAATAAAGTACAGATTCTGCATATACATTGCGATTCGGCTATTTGTAAGCTGTATGCTTAGGCTATCGTCATAATTACGAATTACATCGCAAAACAGTAGAGATTTCTTATAAAAACAAACTTTATTTCATTCAAAATTACATTTTAATCAAACATTCATAGCTTTTTAGCCACATGATACAAATACTTTTTAAGAAAATGGCTCTATTTTTATTTCCGATAAAGAAAAATATTTCGAAAAGTTTTATTTGTATCAGAATTCTGATTTCATAAAAAATTTACTCCATTTTGCTACTTAAGGACGAATTTTTTGAAACAATTTAAAATATTTTTCAACGTCTAACTGATGAATAACAAAAATGTTTAATGTATTGTTCCGTGTAAATTTAGGTGATTATAAATATATTGATATCTTGTACAATGTTAAGATATCTACAGATATCTCGCTAATAATGCACAGATTCTGCATATACGTTGCGAATTGGCTATTTTGTAACCTTTATGCTTAAGGTTTCGTCAAAATTACGCATTGCATCGCAAAACAGTAGAGATATCTAAAAAAAACATACTTTATTTTACTTAAAATTACGTCTTAAACAAACATTCCGAGCATTTAACCACATCATACACGTACTTTTTAAGAAAATGGCTCTACTTCTATTTCCGATAAAAAAAATTATTTCGAAAATTTTATTTGTATCAGAATTCTGATTTCATAACAAATTTAAACAGCTTCGCTACATTAGGACGATTTTTTTGAGACAATTTAAAATATTTTTCAACGTCTAACTGATGATTAACAAAAATGTTTACCGTATTGTTCCGTGTAAATTTAAATGATTATAAATATATCGATATCTTGAACACTGTTAAGAAATCTATCTGAAAACTCGCTAGTAAAGTACAAATTCTGCATGTTGCGATTCGGCTATTTGTAACCTGTATGCTTAGGGTATCGTCAAAATTACGCATTGCATCGCAAAATAGTAGAGATATCTAAAAAACCATACTTTATTTAATTCAAAACTACATTTTAAACGAACATTCCGAACTTTTTAGCGACATCATACAAATACATTTTAAGAAAATGGCTCTATCTCTATTTTCGATAAAGAAAAATATTTTGAAAAGTTTTATTCGTATTAGAATTCTGATTTCATAACAAATTTACTCAAATTTGCTACATTAGGACAATTTTTTTGAGACAATTTAAAATATTTTTCAACGTCTAACTGATGAATAACAAAAATGTTTAACGTATTGTTTCGTGTAAATTTAGGTGATTATAAATATATTGATATATTGTACAATGTTAAGATATCTACAGATATCTCGCTAATAATGTACAGATTCTGCATATACGTTGCGAATTGGCTATTTTGTAACCTTTATGCTTAAGGTTTCGTCAAAATTACGCATTGCATCGCAAAACAAAAGAGATATCTAAAAAAAACATACTTTATTTTACTTAAAATTACGTTTTAAACGAACATTCCGAGCATTTAACCACATCATACACATACTTTTTAAGAAAATGGCTCTACTTCTATTTCCGATAAAGAAAAATATTTCAAAAAGTTTTATTCATATCAGAATTCTGATTTCATAACAAATTTACTCAAATTTGCTACATTAGGACGATTTTTTTGAGACAATTTAAAATATTTTTCAACGTCTAACTTATGAATAACATAAATGTTTACCGTATTGTTCCGTGTAAATTAAAGTGATTATAAATATATCGATATCTTTAACACTGTTAATAAATCTAGCTGAAAACTCGCTAATTAGGTACAGATACTAAATGTTCGTTGCGATTCGGCTATTTGTAACCTTTGTGCTTAGGGTTTCGTCAAAATTTCGCATTACATCGCTAAACAGATGCGATATCTAAAAAAGAACGGACTTTATTTTATTTAAAATTATATTTAAAACCAAATTTTCGAGCTTTTTAGAATAACATAAAACGAATACTGTTTAAGAACATGGCTCTATTTCTAATTCCGATAAAGAAAAATATTTCGAAAAGTTTTATTCGTATCAGAATTCCGAATACATAAAAAATTTACTCAATTTCGCTACATTAGGACGATTTTTTTCAGACAATTTAAAATATGTTTCAACGTCTAACTGATGACTAACAAAATTATTAAGCGTATTGTTCTGTGTTAATTTATGTGATTATAAATATATCGATATCATGTACACTGTTAAGCTATCTAACAGATATCTCGCTAATAAAGTACAGATTCTGCATATACATTGCGATTCGGCTATTTTTAACCTCTATGCTTAGGGTAGCGTCACAATTACGCATTACATCGCAAAACAGTAGAGATATCTAAAAAAACATACTTTATTTTATTCAAAATTACATTTGAAACGAACATTTCGAGCTTTTCAGCCACATCAAACGAATCCTTTTTAAAAAAATGGCTCTACTTCTAATGTTGAAAAAGTGAAATATTGCGAAAAGTTATATTCGTATTAGAATTCTGATTTTATAAAAAATTTACGCATTTTCATTACATTAAGTCGAGTTTTTTGTGAAAATTTTAAATATTTTAGAACTTCTCACTGATGAATAACAAAAATATTTACCGTATTATTCCGTGTAAATTTATGTGATTATAAATATATCCATATCTTGAACACTGTTAAGAAATCTAACTGAAAACTCGCTAATTAAGTACAGATTCTAAATGTTCGTTGCGATTCGGCTATTTGTAACCTTTGTGCTTAGGGTATCGTCAAAATTTCGCATTACATCGCTAAACAGATGCGATATCTAAAAAAGAACGGACTTTATTTTATTTAAAATTATATTTAAAACCAAATTTTCGAGCTTTTTAGAATAACATAAAACGAATACTGTTTAAGAACATGGCTCTATTTCTAATTCCGATAAAGAAAAATATTTCGAAAAGTTTTATTCGTATCAGAATTCCGAATACATAAAAAATTTACTCAATTTCGCTACATTAGGACGATTTTTTTCAGACAATTTAAAATATGTTTCAACGTGTAACTGATGACTAACAAAATTATTAAGCGTATTGTTCTGTGTAAATTTATGTGATTATAAATATATCGATATCTTGAACACTGTTAAGAAATCTAACTGAAAACTCGCTAGTAAAGTACAAATTCTGCATGTTGCGATTCGGCTATTTGAAACCTTTATGCTTAGGGTTTCGTCAAAATTACGCATTGAATCGCAAAACAGTAGAGATATCTAAAAAAATAAACTTTATTTAATTCAAAACTACATTTTAAACGAACATTCCGAACTTTTTAGCCACATCATACAAATACATTTTAAGAAAATGGCTCTATCTCTATTTTCGATAAAAAAAAATATTTCGAAAAGTTTTATTCGTATTAGAATTCTGATTTCATAAAAAATTTACTCAATTTTGCTACATTTGGACGATTTTTTTGACACAATTTAAAATATTTTTCAACGTCTAACTGATAAATAACAAAAATGTTTACCGTAATGTTCCGTGTAAATTTATGTGATTATAAATATATCGATATCTGGTACACTGTTAAGCTGTCTAACAGATATCTCTCGTATAAATTACAGATTCTGCATATACGTTGCGATTTGGCTATTTGTAACCTTTATGCTTAGGGTTTCGTCAAAATTACGCATTGCATCGCAAAACAGTAGAGATTTCTAAAAAAATTAGTTTTATTTAATTCAAAATTACATTTTAAACGAACATTCCGAGCTTTTTAGCCACATCATACAAATACATTTAGAGAAAATGGCTCTATCTCTATTTTCGATAAAGAAAAATATTTCGAAAAGTTTTATTCGTATCAGAATTCTGATTTCATAAAAAATTTACTCAATTTCGCTACATTAGGACGATTTTTTTGAGACAATTTAAAACATTTTTTAACGTCTAACTGATGAATAACAAAAATGTTTACCGTATTGTTCCGTGTAACTTTAAGTGATTATAAATATATCGATATCTTGAACACTGTTAATAAATCTAACTGAAAACTCGCTAATAAAGTACAGATTCTGAATGTTCGTTGCGATTCGGCTATTTGTAACCTTTATGCTTAGGGCTTCGTCAAAATTACGCATTACATCGCTAAACAGTTGCGATATCTAAATAAGAACAGACTTTATTTTATTCAAAATTATATTTTAAACTAACATTTCGTGCTTTTTAGAATCACATATAACGAATACTTTTTAAGAAAATGGCTTTTTTTCTATTTCCGAAAAAGAAAAAAATTTCGAAAAGTTTTATTCGTATTAGAATTCTGATTTCATAAAAAATTTACGCATTTTCATTACATTAAGACGAATTTTTTGAGAAAATTTTAAATATATTTTAGCTTCTTACTGATGAATAACAAAAATACTTACCGTATTGTTCCGTGTAAATTTATGTGATTATAAATATATCGATATCTTGTACACTGTTAAGCTATCTAACAGATATCTCGCTAATAAAGTACAGATTCTGCATATACATTGCGATTCGGCTATTTGTTACCTCTATGCTTGGAGTATAGTCAAAATTACGCATTACATCGCAAAACAGTAGAGATATCTAAAAAAACATACTTTAACTTATTCAACATTACATTTTAAATTAACATTCCGAGCATTATGGCCACATCATAAGACAACTTTTTTAGAAAATTGGCTCTTCTTCTAATCCTAAAATAGAGAAATATTTCGAAAAGTTTTATTCGTATTAGAATTCTGATTTCATAAAAAATTTAAGCATTTTCATTACATTAAGACGAATTTTTTGAGAAGATTTTAAATATTTATGAACTTCTTACTGATGAATAACAAAAATATTTAACGTATTGTTCCGTGTAAATATATGTGATTATAAATATATCGATATATTGTACACTGTTAAGCTATCTAACAGATATCTCGTTAATAAAGTACAGATTCTGCATATACAATGCGATTCGGCTATTTGAAACTTTATGCTTAGGGTTTCGTCAAAATTACGCATTGAATCGCAAAACAGTAGAGATATCTAAAAAAATAAACTTTATTTAATTCAAAATTACATTTTAAACGAACATTCCGAGCATTTTAGCCACATCATACAAACACATTTTAAGAAAATGGCTCTATCTCTATTTTCGATAAAGAAAAATATTTCGAAAAGTTTTATTCGTATCCGAATTCTGATTTCATAAAAAATTTACTCAATTTTGCTACATTAGGACGATTTTTTTGAGACAATTTAAAATATTTTTTAACGTCTAACTGATAAATAACAAAAATGTTTACCGTAATGTTCCGTGTAAATTTATGTGATTATAAATATATCGATATCTGGTACACTGTTAAGCTATCTAACAGATATCTCGCGTATAAATTACAGATTCTGCATATACGTTGCGATTTGGCTATTTGTAACCTTTATGCTTAGGGTTTCGTCAAAATTACGCATTGCATCGCGAAACAGTAGAGATATCTAAAAAAATTAATTTTATTTAATTCAAAATTACATTTTAAACGAACATTCCGAGCTTTTTAGCCACATCATACAAATACATTTAGAGAAAATGGCTCTATCTCTATTTTCGATAAAGAAAAATATTTCGAAAAGTTTTATTCGTATTAGAATTCTAATTTCATATAAAATTTACTCAATTTCGCTACATTAGGACGATTTTTTTGAGTCAATTTAAAATATTTTTTAACGTCTAACTGATGAATAACAAAAATGTTTACCGTATTGTTCCGTGTAACTTTAAGTGATTATAAATATATCGATATCTTGAACACTGTTAATAAATCTAACTGAAAACTCGCTAATAAAGTACAGATTCTGAATGTTCGTTCCGATTCGGCTATTTGTAACTTTTATGCTTAGGGCTTCGTCAAAATTACGCATTACATCGCTAAACAGTTGCGATATCTAAAAAAGAACAGACTTTATTTTATTCAAAATTATATTTTAAACCAACATTTCGTGCTTTTTAGAATCACATATAACGAATACTTTTTAAGAAAATGGCTCTATTTCTATTTCCTAAAAAGAAAAAAATTTCGAAAAGTTTTATTCGTATTAGAATTCTGATTTCATAAAAAATTTACGCATTTTCATTACATTAAGACGAATTTTTTGAGAAAATTTTAAATATATTTTAGCTTCTTACTGATGAATAACAAAAATACTTACCGTATTGTTCCGTGTAAATTTATGTGATTATAAATATATCGATATATTGTACACTATTAAGCTATCTAACAGATATCTCGTTAATAAAGTACAGATTCTGCATATACATTGCGATTCGGCTATTTGTAACCTCTATGCTTGGAGTATAGTCAAAATTACGCATTACATCGCAAAACAGTAGAGATATCTAAAAAAACATACTTTATTTTATTCAACATTACATTTTAAACTAACATTCCGAGCATTTTGGCCACATCATACGACAACTTTTTTAGAAAATTGGCTCTTCTTCTAATCCTTAAATAGAGAAATATTTCGAAAAGTTTTATTCGTATTAGAATTCTGATTTCATAAAAAATTTACGCATTTTCATTACATTAAAACGAATTTTTTGAGAAGATTTTAAATATTTATGAACTTCTTACTGATGAATAACAAAAATATTTAACGTATTGTTCCGTGTAAATATATGTGATTATAAATATATCGATATATTGTACACTGTTAAGCTATCTAACAGATATCTCGTTAATAAAGTACAGATTCTGCATATACATTGCGATTCGGCTATTTGTAAGCTGTATGCTAAGGCTATCGTCATAATTACGAATTACATCGCAAAACAGTAGAGATATCTTATAAAAACATACTTTATTTCATTCAAAATTACATTTTAATCAAACATTCCGAGCGTTTTAGCCACATCATACAAATACGTTTTAAGAAAATGGCTCTACTTCTATTTCCGGTAAAGAAAAATTTTTCGAAAAGTTTTATTCGAATCAGAATTCTGATTACATAAAAAATTTACTCAATTTCGCTACATTAGGACGATTTTTTTCAGACAATTTAAAATTTGTTTCAACGTCTAACTGATGACTAACAATATTATTTAGCGTATTGTTCTGTGTAAATTTATGTGAATATAAATATATTGATATCTTGTACACTGTTAAGATATCTAACAGATATCTCGCTAATAAAGTACAGATTCTGCATATAAATTGCGATTCGGCTATTTGTAACCTCTATGCTTAGGGTAGCGTCACAATTACGCATTACATCGAAAAACAGTAGAGATATCTAAAAAAACATACTTTTTTTTTCAAAATTACTTTTTAAACTAACATTCCAAGCATTTTAGCCACATCATACGACTACTTTTTTAGAAAATGGCTCTACTTCTAATCCTGAAAAAGAGAAATATTTCAAAAAGTTTTATTCGTATTAGAATTCAGATTTCATAAACAATTTACGCATTTTCATTACATTGAGACAAATTTTTTGTGAAAATATTAAATATTTTTGAACTTCTTACAAATGAATAACAAAATTATTTAGCGTATTGTTCGGTGTAAATTTATGTGATTATAAATATATTGATATCTTGTACAGTGTTAAGATATCTACAGATATCTCGCTAATAATGTACAGATTCTTCATATACGTTGCGAATTGGCTATTTTGTAACCTTTATGCTTAAGGTTTCGTCATAATTACGCATTGCATCGCAAACAAGTAGAGATATGTAAAAAAAAAACTTTACTTTATTTCCAATTACATTTTAAACTAATATTTCGAGCATTTTAGCCACATCAAACGAATCCTTTTTAAAAAAATGGCTCTACTTCTAATGTTGAAAAAGTGAAATATTGCGAAAAGTTATATTCGTATTAGAATTCTGATTTTATAAAAGAATTACGCATTTTTATTACATTAAGTCGAGTTTTTTGTGAAAATTTTAAATATTTTTGAACTTCTCACTGGTGAATAACAAAAATATTTACCGTATTATTCCGTGTAAATTTATGTGATTATAAATATATCCATATCTTGAACACTGTTAAGAAATCTAACTAAAAACTCGCTAATTAAGTACAGATTCTAAATGTTCGTTGCGATTGGGCTATTTGTAACCTTTGTGCTTAGGGTTTCGTCAAAATTTCGCATTACATCGCTAAACAGATGTGATATCTAAAAAAGAACGGACTTTATTTTATTTAAAATTATATTTAAAACCAAATTTTCGAGCTTTTAAGAATAACATAAAACGAATACTGTTTAAGAACATGGCTCTATTTCTAATTCCGATAAAGAAAAATATTTCGAAAAGTTTTATTCGGATCAGAATTCCGAATACATAAAAAAATTTACTCAATTTCGCTACATTAGGACGATTTTTATCAGACAATTTAAAATATGTTTCAAAGTCTAACTGATGACTAACAAAATTATTAAGCGTATTGTTCTGTGTAAATTTATGTGATTATAAATATATCGATATCATGTACACTGTTAAGCTATCTAACAGATATCTCGCTAATAAAGTACAGATTCTGCATATACATTGCGATTCGGCTATTTATAAGCTGTATGCTTAGGCTATCGTCATAATTACGAATTACATCGCAAAACAGTAGAGATATCTTATAAAAACATACTTTATTTCATTCAAAATTACATTTTAAATTAACATTCCGAGCATTTTAGCCATATCATACGACTACTTTTTAAGAAAATGGCTCTACTTCTAATCCTGAAAAAGAGAAATATTTCAAAAAGTTTTATTCGTATTAGAATTCTGATTTCATAAAAAATTTACGCATTTTCATTACAATAAGACGAATTTTTTGTGAAAATTTTAAATATTTTTGAACTTCTTACTGTTGAATAACAAAATTATTTAGCGTATTGTTCCGTGTAAATTTATGTGATTATAAATATATCGATATCATGTACACTGTTAAGCTATCTAACAGATATCTCGCTAATAAAGTACAGATTCTGAATGTTCGTTGCGTTTCGGCTATTTGAAACCTTTATGCTTAGGGTTTCGTCAAAATTACGCATTACATCGCTAAATAGTTGCGATATCTAAAAAAGAACAGACTTTATTTTATTCAAAATTGTATTTTAAACCAACATTTCGTGCTTTTTAGAATCACATATAACGAATACTTTTTAAGAAAATGGCTCTATTTCTATTTCCGAAAAAGAAAAAATTTCGAAAAGTTTTATTCGTATTAGAATTCTGATTTCATAAAAAATTTACGCATTTTTATTACGTTAAGACGAATTTTTTTAAAAAATTTTATATATATTTTAACTTCTTACTGATGAATAACAAAAATATTTAACGTATTGTTCCGTGTAAATTTATGTGATTATAAATAAATCGATATCTTGAACACTGTTAAGAAATCTAACTGAAAACTCGCTAATAAAGTACAGATTCTGCATGTACGGTGCGATACGGCTATTTGTAACCTTTATGCTTAGGGTTTCGTCAAAATTACGCAATGCATCGCAAAACAGTAGAGATATATAAAAAAACATACTTTACTTAATTCAAAATTACATTTTAAACCAACATTTCGAGCTTTTTAGAAACATAATACGAAAACTTTTTTAAAAAATTGGCTCTTCTTCTAATCCTAAAAAAGAGAAATATTTCGAAAAGTTTTATTCGTATCAGAATTCTGATTTCATAAAAAATTTACGCATTTTCATTACATTAAGACGAATTTGTTGAGAAAACTTTAAATTTATTTGAACTTCTTACTGATGATAACAAAAATATTTACCGTATTGTTCCGTGTAAATATATGTGATTATTAATATATATCGATATCTTGTACACTGTTAAGCTATCTAATAGATATATCGCTAATTAAGTACAGATTCTGAATATACATTGCAATTCGGCTATTTGTAACCTCTATGCTTGGAGTATAATTATAATTACGCATTACATCGCAAAACAGTAGAGATATCTAAAAAAACTTACTTTATTTTATTTAAAATTACTTTTTAAACTAAGATTTCGAGCTTTTTAGCCACATCATACGAATACTTTTTAAGAAAATGGCTCTACTTCTATTTCCGATAAAAAAAATTATTTCGAAAAGTTTTATTTGTATCAGAAATCTGATTTCATAACAAATTTAAACAGCTTCGCTACATTAGGACTATTTTTTTGAGACAATTTAAAATATTTTTCAACGTCTAATTGATTATTAACAAAAATGTTTACCGTATTGTTCCGTGTAAATTTAAATTATTATAAATATATCGATATCTTGAACACTGTTAAGAAATCTAACTGAAAACTCGCTAGTAAAGTACAGATTCTGCATGTTGCGATTCGGCTATTTGTAACCTGTATGCTTAGGGTATTGTCATAATTACGAATTACATCGCAAAACAGTAGAGATATCTTATAAAAACATACTTTATTTCATTCAAAATTACATTTTAAACGAACATGCAGAGCTTTTTAGTCACATCAACAAATACTGTTTAAGAAAATGGCTCTACTTTTATTTCTGATAAAGAAAAATATTTCGAAAAGTTTTATTCGTATCAGTATTCTGATTTCATAAAAAATTTACTCAATTTTGCTACATAAGGACGAATTTTTTGAGACAATTTAAAATAATTTTCAACGTCTAACTGATGAATAACAAAAATGTTTAACGTATTTTTCCGTGTAAATTTAAGTAATTATACATATATCGATATCTTAAACACTGTTAAGAAATCTAACTGAAAACTCGCTAGTAAAGTACAGATTCTGCATGTTGCGATTCGGCTATTTGTAACCTCTATGCTTGGAGTATAATCATAATTACGCATTACATCACAAAACAGTAGAGATATCTAAAAAAACATACTTTATTTTATTCAAAATTACATTTTAAACAAACATTCAGAGCTTTTTAGCCATATCATACAAACACATTTTAAGAAAATGGCTCTATCTCAATTTTCGATAAAGAAAAATATTTCGAAAAGTTATATTCGTATCAGAATTCTGATTTCATAAAAAATTTACTCAATTTAGCTACATTAGGACGATTTTTTTGAGACAATTTAAAATATTTTTTAACGTCTAACTGATAAATAACAAAAATGTTTACCGTAATGTTCCGTGTAAATTTATGTGATTATAAATATATCGATATCTGGTACACTGTTAAGCTATCTAACAGATATCTCGCGTATAAATTACAGATTCTGCATATACGTTGCGATTTGGCTATTTGTAACCTTTATGCTTAGGGTTTCGTCAAAATTACGCATTGCATCGCAAAACAGTAGAGATATCTAAAAAAATTAATTTTATTTAATTCAAAATTACATTTTAAACGAACATTCCGAGCTTTTCAGCCACAGCATACAATTACATTTAAAGAAAATGGCTCTATCTCTTTTTTCGATAAAGAAAAATATTTCGAAAAGTTTATTCGTATCAGAATTCTAATTTCATAAAAATTTACTCAATTTCGCTATATTAGGACGATTTTTTTGAGACAATTTAAAATTTTTTTAACGTCTAACTGATGAATAACAAAAATGTTTACCGTATTGTTCCGTGTAACTTTAAGTGATTATAAATATATCGATATCTTGAACACTGTTAATAAATCTAACTGAAAACTCGCTAATAAAGTACAGATTCTGAATGTTCGTTGCGATTCGGCTATTTGTAACCTTTATGCTTAGGGCTTCGTCAAAATTACGCATTACATCGCTAAATAGTTGCGATATCTAAAAAAGAACAGACTTTATTTTATTCAAAATTATATTTTAAACCAACTTTTCGTGCTTTTTAGAATCACATATAACGAATACTTTTTAAGAAAATGGCTCTATTTCTATTTCCGAAAAAGAAAAAATTTCGAAAAGTTTTATTCGTATTAGAATTCTGATTTCATAAAAAATTTACGCATTTTTATTACGTTAAGACGAATTTTTTTAAAAAATTTTATATATATTTTAACTTCTTACTGATGAATAACAAAAATATTTAACGTATTGTTCCGTGTAAATTTATGTGATTATAAATATATCGATATCTTGTATACTGTTAAGCTATCTAACAGATATCTCGCTAATAAAGTACAGATTCTGCATATACATTGCGATTCGGCTATTTGTAACCTCTATGCCTGGAGTATCGTCAAAATTACGCATTACTTCGCAAAACAGTAGAGATATCTAAAAAAAACCATACTTTATTTTATTCAACATTACATTTTAAACTAAAATTCCGAGCATTTTAGCCACATCATACGACAACTTTTTTAGAAAATGGCTCTACTTCTAATCCTGAAAAAGAGAAATATTTCAAAAAGTTTTATTCGTATTAGAATTCTGATTTCATAAAAAATTTACTCAATTTCGCTAAATTAGGACGATTGTTTTGAGACAATTTTAAATATTTTTCAACGACTAACTAATGAATAACAAAAATGTTTACCGTATTGTTCCGTGTAAATTTAAGTGATTATAAATAAATCGATATCTTGAACACTGTTAAGAAATCTAACTGAAAACTCGCTAATAAAGTACAGATTCTGCATGTACGGTGCGATACGGCTATTTGTAACCTTTATGCTTAGGGTTTCGTCAAAATTACGCATTGCATCGCAAAACAGTAGAGATATATAAAAAAACATACTTTACTTAATTCAAAATTACATTTTAAACCAACATTTCGAGCTTTTTAGAAACATAATACGAAAACTTTTTTAAAAAATTGGCTCTTCTTCTAATCCTAAAAAAGAGAAATATTTCGAAAAGTTTTATTCGTATCAGAATTCTGATTTCATAAAAAATTTACGCATTTTCATTACATTAAGACGAATTTGTTGAGAAAACTTTAAATATATTTGAACTTCTTACTGATGATAACAAAAATATTTACCGTATTGTTCCGTGTAAATATATGTGATTATTAATATATATCGATATCTTGTACACTGTTAAGCTATCTAATAGATATATCGCTAATTAAGTACAGATTCTGAATATACATTGCGATTCGGCTATTTGTAACCTCTATGCTTGGAGTATAACTATAATTACGCATTACATCGCAAAACAGTAGAGATATCTAAAAAAACTTACTTTATTTTATTTAAAATTACTTTTTAAACTAAGATTTCGAGCTTTTTAGCCACATCATACGAATACTTTTTAAGAAAATGGCTCTACTTCTATTTCCGATAAAAAAAATTATTTCGAAAAGTTTTATTTGTATCAGAAATCTGATTTCATAACAAATTTAAACAGCTTCGCTACATTAGGACTATTTTTTTGAGACAATTTAAAATATTTTTCAACGTCTAATTGATTATTAACAAAAATGTTTACCGTATTGTTCCGTGTAAATTTAAATGATTATAAATATATCGATATCTTGAACACTGTTAAGAAATCTAACTGAAAACTCGCTAGTAAAGTACAGATTCTGCATGTTGCGATTCGGCTATTTATAAGCTGTATGCTTAGGGTATTGTCATAATTACGAATTACATCGCAAAACAGTAGAGATATCTTATAAAAACACACTTTATTTCATTCAAAATTACATTTTAAACGAACATGCAGAGCTTTTTAGTCACATCATACAAATACTGTTTAAGAAAATGGCTCTACTTTTATTTCCGATAAAGAAAAATATTTCGAAAAGTTTTATTCGTATCAGTATTCTGATTTCATAAAAAATTTACTCAATTTTGCTACATAAGGACGAATTTTTTGAGACAATTTAAAATAATTTTCAACGTCTAACTGATGAATAACAAAAATGTTTAACGTATTTCCGTGTAAATTTAAGTAATTATACATATATCGATATCTTAAACACTGTTAAGAAATCTAACTGAAAACTCGCTAGTAAAGTACAGATTCTGCATGTTACGATTCGGCTATTTGTAACCTCTATGCTTGGAGTATAATCATAATTACGCATTACATCACAAAACAGTAGAGATATCTAAAAAAACATACTTTATTTTATTCAAAATTACATTTTAAACTAACATTCCGAGCATTTTAGCCACATCATACGACTACTTTTTTAGAAAATGGCTCTACTTCTAATCCTGAAAAAGAGAAATATTTTAAAAAGTTTTATTCGTATTAGAATCCTGATTTTATAAAAAATTTACGCATTTTCATTACATTAAGTCGAGCTTTTTGTGAAAATTTTAAATATTTATGAACTTCTTACTGATGAATAACAAAAATATTTACCGTATTGTTCCGTGTAAATTTATGTGATTATAAATATATCGATATCTTGTACACTGTTAAGCTATCTAACAGATATCTTGCTAATAAAGTTGAGATTCTAAATATACAATGCGATTCGGCTATTTGTAACCGTCCAGGCTTAGAGTATCGTAATAATTACGTATTACATCGCAAAACAGTAGAGATATCTAAGAAAAACATACTTTATTTTATTAATAATTACATTTTAAACAAATATATCGAGCTTTTTAGCCACATCATACAAATACTTTTTAAAAAAAATGGCTTCACTTCAAATGTTGAAAAAGTGAAATATTTCGTAAAGTTTTATTCGTATTAGAATTCTGATTTCATAAAAAATTTACGCATTTTCATTACATTAAGACGAATTTTTTGAGAAAATTTTAAATATATTTGAACTTCTTACTGATAATAACAAAAATATTTACCGTATTGTTCCGTGTAAATATATGTGATTATTAATATATATCGATATCTTGTACACTGTTAAGCTATCTAACAGATATCTCGCTAATAAAGTACAGATTCTGCATATACATTGCGATTCGGCTATTTGTAAGCTGTATGCTTAGGCTATCGTCATAATTACGAATTACATCGCAAAACAGTAGAGATATCTTATAAAAACATACTTTATTTCATTCAAAATTACATTTTAAACAAACATTCAGAGCTTTTTAGCCACATCATACAAATAATTTTTAAGAAAATGGCTCTACTTTTATTTCCGATAAAGTAAAATATTTCGAAAAGTTTTATTCGTATCAGAATTCTGATTACATAATTAATTTACTCAATTTCGCTACATTAGGACGTTTTTTTTTAAACAATTTAAAATATGTTTCAACGTCTAACTGATGACTAACAAATTTATTTAGCGTATTGTTCTGTGTAAATTTATGTGATTATAAATATATTGATATCCTGTATACTGATAAGTTATCTAACAGATATCTCGCTAATAAAGTACAGATTCTGCATCTTAATTGCGATTCGGCTAGTTGTAACCTCTATGCTCAGGGTAGCGTCACAATTACGCATTACATCGCAAAACAGTAGAGATATCTAAAAAAACATACTTTATTTTATTCAAAATTACATTTTAAACTAACATTCCAAGCATTTTAGCAATATCATACGACTACTTTTTAAGAAAATGGCTCTACTTCTAATCCTGAAAAAGAGAAATATTTCAAAAAGTTTTATTCGTATTACAATTCTGATTTCCATAAAAAATTTACGCATTTTCATTACAATAAGACTAATTTTTTGTGAAAATTTTAAATATTTTTGAACTTCTTACTGTTAAATAACAAAATTATTTAGCGTATTGTTCCGTGTAAATTTATGTGATTATAAATATATCGATATCATGTACACTGTTAAGCTATCTAACAGATATCTCGCTAATAAAGTACAGATTCTGAATGTTCGTTGCGATTCGGCTATTTGTAACCTTTATGCTTGGAGTATCGTCAAAATTACGCATTACATCGCAAAACAGTAGAGATATCTAAAAAAAACATACTTTATTTAATACAAAATTACATTTTACACGTACATTCCGAGCTTTTTAGCCACATCATACAAATACTTTTTAAGAAAATGGCTCTACTTCTATTTCCGGTGAAGAAAAATTTTTCGAAAAGTTTTATTCGTATCAGAATTCTGATTACATAAAAAATTTACTCAATTTCGCTACATTAGGACGATTTTTTTGAGCCAATTTAAAATATTTTTCAACGTCTGACTGATGAATAACAAAAATATTTACCGTATTGTTCCGTGTAAATTTATGTGATTATAAATATATCGATATCTTGAACACTGTTAAGAAATCTAACTGAAAACTCGCTAATTAAGTACAGATTCTAAATGTTCGTTGCGATTCGGCTATTTGTAACCTTTGTGCTTAGGGTTTCGTCAAAATTTCGCATTACATCGCTAAACAGATGCGATATCTAAAAATGAAATGACATTATTTTATTCAAAATTATATTTAAAACCAAATTTTCGAGCTTTTTAGAATAACATAAAACGAATACTGTTTAAGAACATGGCTCTATTTCTAATTCCGATAAAGAAAAGTATTTCGAAAAGTTTTATTCGTAACAGAATTCTGAATACATTAAAAATTTACTCAATTTCGCTACATAAGGACGATTTTTTCAGACAATTTAAAATATGTTTCAACGTCTAAAAGATGACTAACAAAATTATTTAGCATATTGTTCTGTGTAAATTTATGTGATTATAAATATATTAATATCTTTTACACTGTTAAGATATCTAACAGATATCTCGCTAATAAAGTACAGATTCTGCATATAAATTGCGATTCGGCTATTTGTAACCTCTATGCTTAGGGTAGCGTCAGAATTATGCATTACATCGAAAAACAGTAGAGATATCTAAAAAAACATACTTTTTTTTTCAAAATTACTTTTTTAACTAACATTCCAAGCATTTTAGCCACATCATACGACTACTTTTTTAGAAAATGGCTCTACTTCTAATCCTGAAAAAGACAAAAATTTAAAAAGTTTTATTCGTATCAGAATTCTGATTTCATAACAAATTTACTCAATTTCGCTACATTAGAACGATTTTTTTGAGATAATTTAAAATATTTATCAACCTCTAACTGATGTCTAACAAAAATGTTTACCGTATTGTTCCGTGTAAATTTAGGTGATTATAAATATATCGATATCTTGAACACTGTTAAGAAATGTAACTAAAAACTCGCTAATAAAGTACAGATTCTGAATGTTCGTTGCGATTCGGTAATTTGTAACCTTTATGATTGGAGTATCGTCAAAATTACGCAATACATCGCAAAACAGTAGAGATATCTAAAAAAACATACTTTATTTCATTCAAACCTACTTTTTAAACAAACATTCAGAGCTTTTTAGCAACATCATAAAAATACTTTTTTAGAAAATGGCTCTACTTCTAATCCTGAAAAAGAGAAATATTTCGAAAAGTTTTTTTCGTATTAGAATTCTGATTTAATAAAAAATTTACGCATTTTTATTACATTAAGACGAGTTTTTGTGAAAGTTTTAAATATTTTTGAACTTCTTACTGATGAATAACAAAAATATTTAACGTATTGTTCCGTGTAATGTTATATGATTATATATATAGCGATATCTTGTAGACTGTTAAGCTATCTAACAGATATCTCGCTAATAAAGTACAGATTCTGCAAGTTGCGATTCGGCTAGTTGTAACCTTTATGCTTAGGGTTTCGTCATAATTACGCATTGCATCGCAAACAAGTAGAGATATCTAAAAAAAACACACTTTATTTTATTCTTAATTACATTTAAAACAAATATTTCGAGCTTTTTAGCCACATCATACAAACACTTTTTAAAAAAAATGGCTCCACTTCTAATGTTGAAAAAGTGAAATATTTCGAAAAGTTTTATTCCTATTAGAATTCTGATTTCATAAAAAATTTACGCATTTTCATTACATTAAGACGAATTTTTTGTGAAAATTTTAAATATTTTTGATGTTCTTAAGGATGATTAACAAAATTATTTAGCGTATTGTTCCGTGTTAATTTATGTCATTATAAATATATCGACATCATGTACACTGTTAAGCTATCTAACAGATATCTCGCTAATAAAGTACAGATTCTGCATATACATTGCGATTCGGCTATTTGTAAGCTGTATGCTTAGGGTATCGTCATAATTACGAATTACATCGCAAACCAGTAGAGATATCTTATAAAAACATACTTTATTTCATTCAAAATAACATTTAAACAAACATTCAGAGCTTTTTAGCCACATCATACACATACTTTTTTAAAAATGGCTCTACTCCTATTTCCGATAAAGGAAAATATTTCAAAAAGTTTTATTCGTATTAGAATTCTGATTTCATAAAAATTTACTCAATTTTGCTACATTAGGACTTTATTTTTGAAACAATTTAAAATATTTTTCAACGTCTAACTAATAATTTTTAAAAATGTTTACTGTAATGTTCCGTGTAAGTTTAGGTGATTATAAATATATCGATATCTTGAACACTGTTAAGAAATCTAACTGAAAACTCGCTAATAAAGTACAGAATCTGCATGTTGAGATTCGGCTAGTTGTAACCTTTATGCTTAGGGTTTCGTCATAATTACGCAATGCATTGCAAACAAGTAGAGATATCTAAAAAAAATATTTTATTTTATTCCCAATTTATTTTAAACAAATATTTCGAGCTTTTAGCCACATCATACAAATACTTTTTTAAAAAATGGCTCCACTTCTAATGTTGAAATAGTGAAATATTTCGAAAAGTTTTATTCCCATTAGAATTCTGATTTCATAAAAAATTTAAGCATTTTCATTACATTAAGACGAGTTTTTTGTGAAAGTTTTAAATATTTTTGAACTTCTTACTTATGAATAACAAAAATATTTACCGAATTGTACCGTGTAAATTTAAGTGATTATAAATATATCGATATCTTAAACACTGTTAAGAAATCTAACTGAAAACTCGCTAATAAAGTACAGATTCTGCATGTACGTTGCGATTCGGCTATGTGTAACCTTTATGCTTAGGGTTTCGTCAAAATTACGCATTGCATCGCAAAACAGTAGAGATATCTTAAAAAACATACTTTACTTTATTCAAAATTACATTTTAAACCAACATTTCGAGCTTTTTAGACACATCATATAAAAACTTTTTTAAAAAATTGGCTCTACTTCTAATCCTGAAAAAGATAAAAATTTCGAAAAGTTTTATTCGTATTAGAATTCTGATTTCATAAAAAATTTACTCAATTTTTCTTTATTAGGACGATTTTTTTGAGACAATTTAAAATATTTTTCAACGTCTAACTGATGAATAACAAAAATATTAACCGTATTGTTCCGTGTAAATTTAAGTGATTATAATCATATCGATATCTTGAACACTGTTAAGAAATCTATCTGAAAACTCTCTAGTAAAGTACAGATTCTGCATGTTGCGATTCGGCTATTTGAAACCTGTATGCTTAGGGAATCGTCAAAATTACGCATTACATCGCTAAACAGTTGCGATATCTAAAAAAGAACAGAATTTATTTTATTCAAAATTATATTTTAAACCAACATTTCGAGCTTTTTAGAATCACATATAACGAAAACTTTTTAAGAAAATGGCTCTATTTCTATTTCCGATAAAGAAAAATATTTCGAAAAGTTTTATTTGTATTAGAATTCTGATTTCATAAAAAATTTACGCATTTTCATTACATTAAGACGAATTTTTTCAGAAAAATTTAAAAATATTTGAACTTCTTACTGATGAATAACAAAATTACTTACCGTATTGTTCAGTGTAAATTTATGTGATTATAAATATATCGATATAATTTACACTGTTAAGCTATCTAACAGATATCTCGCTAATAAAGTACAGATTCTGCATATACATTGCGATTCGGCTATTTTTAACCTCTATGCTTGGAGTATAGTCAAAATTACGCATTACATCGCAAAACAGTAGAGATATCTAAAAAAACATACTTTATTTTATTCTAAATTACATTTGAAACAAACATTCCGAGCGTTTTAGCCACATCATGCAAATACGTTTTAAGAAAATGGCTCTACTTCTATTTCCGGTAAAGAAAAATATTTCGAAAACTTTTATTCGTATCAGAATTCTGATTACATAAAAAATTTACTCAATTTCGCTACATTAGGACGATTTTTTTCAGACAATTTAAAATATGTTTCAACGTCTAACTGATGACTAACAAAAATGTTTATCGTAATGTTCCCTGTAAGTTTAAGTGATTATAAATAAATCAATATATTGAACACTGTTAAGATATCTAACTGAAAACTCGCGAACAAGGTACAGATTCTGCATATACGTTGCGATTCGGCTATTTGTAACCTCTATGCTTGGAGTATAATCATAATTACGCATTAAATCGCAAAACAGTAAGGATATCTAAAAAACATACTTTATTTTATTCCAAATTACGTTTTAAACGAAAATACCGAGCTTTTTAGCCACATCATACACATACTTTTTAAGAAAATGGCTCTATTTCTATTTCCGATAAAGAAAAATATTTCGAAAAGTTTTATTCGTATCAGAATTCTGAATACATAAAAAATTTACTCAATTTCGCTACATTAGGACGATTTTTTTCAGACAATTTAAAATATGTTTCAACGTCTAACTGATAACTAACAAATATATTTATCGTATTGTTCTGTGTAAATTTATGTGATTATAAATATATTGATATCTTGTACACTGTTAAGATATCTAACAGATATCTCGCTAATAAAGTACAGATTCTGCATATAAATTGCGATTTGGCTATTTGTAACCTCTATGCTTGGGGTAGCGTCAGAATTACGCATTACATCGCAAAACAGTAGAGATATCTTATAAAAACATACTTTATTTCATTCAAAATTACCTTTTAAACAAACATTCAGAGCTTTTTAGCCACATCATACAAATAATTAATAAGAAAATGGCTCTACTTTTATTTCCGATAAAGAAAAATATTTCGAAAAGTTTTATTCGTATCAGAAATCTCATTTCATAAAAAATTTACTCAATTTTGCTACATAAGGACGAATTTTTTGAGACAATTTAAAATATTTTTCAACGTCTAACTGATGAATAACAAAAATGTTTAACGTATTGTTCCGTGTAAATTTAGGTGATTATAAATATATCGATATCTTGAACACTGTTAAGAAATCTAACTGAAACTCGCTAATAAGGTATAGATTCTGAATGTTCGTTGCGATTCGGCTATTTGTAACCTTTATGATTGGAGTATCGTCAAAATTACGCATTACATCGCAAAACAGTAGATATATCTAAAAAACATACTTTATTTTATTCAAAATTACATATTTAACTAACATTCCGAGCATTTTAGCCACATCATACGACTACTTTTTTAGAAAATGGCTCTACTTCTAATCATGAAAAAGAGAAAAATTTAAAAAATTTTATTCGTATTAGAATTCTGATTTCATAAAAAATTTACGCATTTTCATTACATTAAGACGAATTTTTTGTGAAAATTTTAAATATTTTTTAACTTCTTACTGATGAATAACAAACATATTTAGCGTATTGTTCCGTGTAAATTTATGTGATTATAAATATATCGATATCATGTACACTTTTACGCTATCTAACAGATATCTCGTTAATAAAGTACAGATTCTGCATATACATTGCGATTCGGCTATTTTTAACCTCTATGCATGGAGTATCGTCATAATTACGCATTACATCGCAAAACAGTAGAGATATCTAAAAAAACATACTTTATTTTATTCTAAATTACATTTGAAACAAACATTCCGAGCGTTTTAGCCACATCATGCAAATACGTTTTAAGAAAATGGCTCTACTTCTATTTCCGGTAAAGAAAAATATTTCGAAAACTTTTATTCGTATCAGAATTCTGATTACATAAAAAATTTACTCAATTTCGCTACATTAGGACGATTTTTTTCAGACAATTTAAAATATGTTTCAACGTCTAACTGATGACTAACAAAAATGTTTATCGTAATGTTCCCTGTAAGTTTAAGTGTTTATAAATAAATCGATATATTGAACACTGTTAAGATATCTAACTGAAAACTCGCGAACAAAGTAGAGATTCTGCATATACGTTGCGATTCGGCTATTTGTAACCTCTATGCTTGGAGTATAATCATAATTACGCATTAAATCGCAAAACAGTAAGGATATCTAAAAAAACATACTTTATTTTATTCCAAATTACGTTTTAAACGAAAATTCCGAGCTTTTTAGCCACATCATACACATACTTTTTAAGAAAATAGCTCTATTTCTATTTCCGATAAAGAAAAATATTTCGAAAAGTTTTATTCGTATCAGAATTCTGAATACATAAAAAATTTACTCAATTTTGCTACATAAGGAAGATTTTTTTGAGACAATTTAAAATATTTTTCAACGTCTAACTGATGAATAACAAAAATGTTTACCGTATTGTTTTGTGTAAATTTATGTGATTATAAATATATCGATATCTTGTACACTGTTAAGTTATCTAACAGATATCTCGCTAATAAAGTACAGATTCTGCATATACATTGCGATTCGGCTATTTTTAACCTCTATGCATGGAGTATCGTCATAATTACGCATTACATCGCAAAGCAATAAATATATCTAAAAAAATCATACTTTGTTTTGTTTAAAATTACATTTTAAACAAATATTACGAGCATTTTAGCCACATCATACGATTACTTTTTAAGGAAATGGCTGTACTTCTATTTCCGATAAAGAAAAAAATTTGGAAAAATGTTATTCGTATCAGAATTCTGATTACATAAAAAATTAGCTCAATTTCGCTACATAAGGAAGATTTTTTTGAGACAATTTAAAATATGTTTTAACGTCTAACTGATGACTAACAAAATTATTTAGCGTATTGTTCTGTGTAAATTTATGTGATTATAAATATATTGATATCTTGTACACTGTTAAGATATCTAACAGATATCTCGCTAATAAAGTACAGATTCTGCATATAAATTGCGATTCGGCTATTTTTAACCTCTATGCTTAGGGTAGCGTCACAATTACGCATTACATTGCAAAACAGTAGAGATATCTAAAAAAAACATACTTTATTTTATTCAAAATTACATTTTAAACTAACATTCCGAGCATTTTAGCCACATCATACGACTATTTTTTTAGAAAATGGCTCTACTTCTAATCCTGAAAAATTGAAATATTTCAAAAAGTTTTATTCGTATTAGAAATCTGATTTCGTAAACAATTTACGCATTTTAATTACATTAAGACGAATTTTTTGTAAAAATTTTAAATGTTTTTGAACTTCTTACTGACGAATAGCAAAATTATTTAGCGTATTTTTCTGTGTAAATTTATGTGATTATAAATATATTGATATCTTGTACACTGTTAAGATATCTAACAGATATCTGGCTAATAATGTACAGATTCTGCATATACGTTGCGATTCGACTATTTGTAACCTTTATACTTAAGGTTTCGTCAAAATTACGCATTGCATCGCAAAACAGTAGAGATATCTAAAAAAAACATACTTTATTTTACTTAAAATTACGTTTTAAACGAATATTTCGAGCTTTTAACCACATCATACACATACTTTTTAAGAAAATGGCTCTACTTCTATTTCCGATAAAGAAAAATATTTCAAAAACTTTTATTCGTATCAGAATTCTGATTTCATAACAAATTTACTCAAATTTGCTACATTAGGACGATTTTTTTGAGACAATTTAAAATATTTTTCAACGTCTAATTGATGAATAACAAAAATGTTTACCGTATTGTTCCGTGAAAATTAAAGTGATTATAAATATATCGATATCTTGAACACTGTTAAGAAATCTAGTTGAAAACTCGCTAATAAAGTACAGAATCTGCATGTTGAGATTCGGCTAGTTGTAACCTTTATGCTTAGGGTTTCGTCATAATTACGCAATGCATTGCAAACAAGTAGAGATATCTAAAAAAAATATTTTATTTTATTCCCAATTTATTTTAAACAAATATTTCGAGCTTTTAGCCACATCATACAAATACTTTTTTAAAAAATGGCTCCACTTCTAATGTTGAAATAGTGAAATATTTCGAAAAGTTTTATTCCCATTAGAATTCTGATTTCATAAAAAATTTAAGCATTTTCATTACATTAAGACGAGTTTTTTGTGAAAGTTTTAAATATTTTTGAACTTCTTACTTATGAATAACAAAAATATTTACCGAATTGTACCGTGTAAATTTAAGTGATTATAAATATATCGATATCTTAAACACTGTTAAGAAATCTAACTGAAAACTCGCTAATAAAGTACAGATTCTGCATGTACGTTGCGATTCGGCTATGTGTAACCTTTATGCTTAGGGTTTCGTCAAAATTACGCATTGCATCGCAAAACAGTAGAGATATCTTAAAAAACATACTTTACTTTATTCAAAATTACATTTTAAACCAACATTTCGAGCTTTTTAGACACATCATATAAAAACTTTTTTAAAAAATTGGCTCTACTTCTAATCCTGAAAAAGATAAAAATTTCGAAAAGTTTTATTCGTATTAGAATTCTGATTTCATAAAAAATTTACTCAATTTTTCTTTATTAGGACGATTTTTTTGAGACAATTTAAAATATTTTTCAACGTCTAACTGATGAATAACAAAAATATTAACCGTATTGTTCCGTGTAAATTTAAGTGATTATAATCATATCGATATCTTGAACACTGTTAAGAAATCTATCTGAAAACTCTCTAGTAAAGTACAGATTCTGCATGTTGCGATTCGGCTATTTGAAACCTGTATGCTTAGGGAATCGTCAAAATTACGCATTACATCGCTAAACAGTTGCGATATCTAAAAAAGAACAGAATTTATTTTATTCAAAATTATATTTTAAACCAACATTTCGAGCTTTTTAGAATCACATATAACGAAAACTTTTTAAGAAAATGGCTCTATTTCTATTTCCGATAAAGAAAAATATTTCGAAAAGTTTTATTTGTATTAGAATTCTGATTTCATAAAAAATTTACGCATTTTCATTACATTAAGACGAATTTTTTCAGAAAAATTTAAAAATATTTGAACTTCTTACTGATGAATAACAAAATTACTTACCGTATTGTTCAGTGTAAATTTATGTGATTATAAATATATCGATATAATTTACACTGTTAAGCTATCTAACAGATATCTCGCTAATAAAGTACAGATTCTGCATATACATTGCGATTCGGCTATTTTTAACCTCTATGCTTGGAGTATAGTCAAAATTACGCATTACATCGCAAAACAGTAGAGATATCTAAAAAAACATACTTTATTTTATTCTAAATTACATTTGAAACAAACATTCCGAGCGTTTTAGCCACATCATGCAAATACGTTTTAAGAAAATGGCTCTACTTCTATTTCCGGTAAAGAAAAATATTTCGAAAACTTTTATTCGTATCAGAATTCTGATTACATAAAAAATTTACTCAATTTCGCTACATTAGGACGATTTTTTTCAGACAATTTAAAATATGTTTCAACGTCTAACTGATGACTAACAAAAATGTTTATCGTAATGTTCCCTGTAAGTTTAAGTGATTATAAATAAATCGATATATTGAACACTGTTAAGATATCTAACTGAAAACTCGCGAACAAGGTACAGATTCTGCATATACGTTGCGATTCGGCTATTTGTAACCTCTATGCTTGGAGTATAATCATAATTACGCATTAAATCGCAAAACAGTAAGGATATCTAAAAAACATACTTTATTTTATTCCAAATTACGTTTTAAACGAAAATACCGAGCTTTTTAGCCACATCATACACATACTTTTTAAGAAAATGGCTCTATTTCTATTTCCGATAAAGAAAAATATTTCGAAAAGTTTTATTCGTATCAGAATTCTGAATACATAAAAATTTACTCAATTTCGCTACATTAGGACGATTTTTTTCAGACAATTTAAAATATGTTTCAACGTCTAACTGATAACTAACAAATATATTTATCGTATTGTTCTGTGTAAATTTATGTGATTATAAATATATTGATATCTTGTACACTGTTAAGATATCTAACAGATATCTCGCTAATAAAGTACAGATTCTGCATATAAATTGCGATTTGGCTATTTGTAACCTCTATGCTTGGGGTAGCGTCAGAATTACGCATTACATCGCAAAACAGTAGAGATATCTTATAAAAACATACTTTATTTCATTCAAAATTACCTTTTAAACAAACATTCAGAGCTTTTTAGCCACATCATACAAATAATTAATAAGAAAATGGCTCTACTTTTATTTCCGATAAAGAAAAATATTTCGAAAAGTTTTATTCGTATCAGAATTCTGATTTCATAAAAAATTTACTCAATTTTGCTACATAAGGACGAATTTTTTGAGACAATTTAAAATATTTTTCAACGTCTAACTGATGAATAACAAAAATGTTTAACGTATTGTTCCGTGTAAATTTAGGTGATTATAAATATATCGATATCTTGAACACTGTTAAGAAATCTAACTGAAACTCGCTAATAAGGTGTAGATTCTGAATGTTCGTTGCGATTCGGCTATTTGTAACCTTTATGATTGGAGTATCGTCAAAATTACGCATTACATCGCAAAACAGTAGAGATATCTAAAAAACATACTTTATTTTATTCAAAATTACATATTTAACTAACATTCCGAGCATTTTAGCCACATCATACGACTACTTTTTTAGAAAATGGCTCTACTTCTAATCATGAAAAAGAGAAAAATTTAAAAAATTTTATTCGTATTAGAATTCTGATTTCATAAAAAATTTACGCATTTTCATTACATTAAGACGAATTTTTTGTGAAAATTTTAAATATTTTTTAACTTCTTACTGATGAATAACAAACATATTTAGCGTATTGTTCCGTGTAAATTTATGTGATTATAAATATATCGATATCATGTACACTTTTACGCTATCTAACAGATATCTCGTTAATAAAGTACAGATTCTGCATATACATTGCGATTCGGCTATTTTTAACCTCTATGCATGGAGTATCGTCATAATTACGCATTACATCGCAAAACAGTAGAGATATCTAAAAAAACATACTTTATTTTATTCTAAATTACATTTGAAACAAACATTCCGAGCGTTTTAGCCACATCATGCAAATACGTTTTAAGAAAATGGCTCTACTTCTATTTCCGGTAAAGAAAAATATTTCGAAAACTTTTATTCGTATCAGAATTCTGATTACATAAAAAATTTACTCAATTTCGCTACATTAGGACGATTTTTTTCAGACAATTTAAAATATGTTTCAACGTCTAACTGATGACTAACAAAAATGTTTATCGTAATGTTCCCTGTAAGTTTAAGTGTTTATAAATAAATCGATATATTGAACACTGTTAAGATATCTAACTGAAAACTCGCGAACAAAGTAGAGATTCTGCATATACGTTGCGATTCGGCTATTTGTAACCTCTATGCTTGGAGTATAATCATAATTACGCATTAAATCGCAAAACAGTAAGGATATCTAAAAAAACATACTTTATTTTATTCCAAATTACGTTTTAAACGAAAATTCCGAGCTTTTTAGCCACATCATACACATACTTTTTAAGAAAATGGCTCTATTTCTATTTCCGATAAAGAAAAATATTTCGAAAAGTTTTATTCGTATCAGAATTCTGAATACATAAAAAATTTACTCAATTTTGCTACATAAGGAAGATTTTTTTGAGACAATTTAAAATATTTTTCAACGTCTAACTGATGAATAACAAAAATGTTTACCGTATTGTTTTGTGTAAATTTATGTGATTATAAATATATCGATATCTTGTACACTGTTAAGTTATCTAACAGATATCTCGCTAATAAAGTACAGATTCTGCATATACATTGCGATTCGGCTATTTTTAACCTCTATGCATGGAGTATCGTCATAATTACGCATTACATCGCAAAGCAATAAATATATCTAAAAAAATCATACTTTGTTTTGTTTAAAATTACATTTTAAACAAATATTACGAGCATTTTAGCCACATCATACGATTACTTTTTAAGGAAATGGCTGTACTTCTATTTCCGATAAAGAAAAAAATTTGGAAAAATGTTATTCGTATCAGAATTCTGATTACATAAAAAATTAGCTCAATTTCGCTACATAAGGAAGATTTTTTTGAGACAATTTAAAATATTTTTCAACGTCTAACTGATGAATAACAAAAATGTTTACCGTATTGTTTTGTGTAAATTTATGTGATTATAAATATATCGATATCTTGTACACTGTTAAGTTATCTAACAGATATCTCGCTAATAAAGTACAGATTCTGCTTATAAATTGCGATTCGGTTATTTGTTAACTTTATGCTTGTAATATCGTCATAATTACGCATTACATCGCAAAACAGTGGAGATATCTAAAAAAAACATACTTTATTTTATTCAAAATAACATTTAAAACGAACATTCCGAGCGTTTTAGCCACATCATACAAATATGTTTTAAGAAAATGGCTCTACTTCTATTTCCGGTAAAGAAAATTTTTTCGAAAAGTTTTATTCGTTTCAGAATTCTGATTACATAAAAAATTTACTCAATTTCGCCACATTAGGACGATTTTTTACAGACAATTTAAAATATGTTTTAACGTCTAACTGATGACTAACAAAATTATTTAGCGTATTGTTCTGTGTAAATTTATGTGATTATAAATATATTGATATCTTGTACACTGTTAAGATATCTAACAGATATCTCGCTAATAAAGTACAGATTCTGCATATAAATTGCGATTCGGCTATTTTTAACCTCTATGCTTAGGGTAGCGTCACAATTACGCATTACATTGCAAAACAGTAGAGATATCTAAAAAAAACATACTTTATTTTATTTAAAATTACATTTTAAACTAACAATCCGAGCATTTTAGCCACATCATACGACTATTTTTTTAGAAAATGGCTCTACTTCTAATCCTGAAAAATTGAAATATTTCAAAAAGTTTTATTCGTATTAGAAATCTGATTTCATAAACAATTTACGCATTTTAATTACATTAAGACGAATTTTTTGTAAAAATTTTAAATGTTTTTGAACTTCTTACTGACGAATAGCAAAATTATTTAGCGTATTTTTCTGTGTAAATTTATGTGATTATAAATATATTGATATCTTGTACACTGTTAAGATATCTAACAGATATCTGGCTAATAATGTACAGATTCTGCATATACGTTGCGATTCGACTATTTGTAACCTTTATACTTAAGGTTTCGTCAAAATTACGCATTGCATCGCAAAACAGTAGAGATATCTAAAAAAAACATACTTTATTTTACTTAAAATTACGTTTTAAACGAATATTTCGAGCTTTTAACCACATCATACACATACTTTTTAAGAAAATGGCTCTACTTCTATTTCCGATAAAGAAAAATATTTCAAAAACTTTTATTCGTATCAGAATTCTGATTTCATAACAAATTTACTCAAATTTGCTACATTAGGACGATTTTTTTGAGACAATTTAAAATATTTTTCAACGTCTAACTGATGAATAACAAAAATGTTTACCGTATTGTTCCGTGAAAATTAAAGTGATTATAAATATATCGATATCTTGAACACTGTTAAGAAATCTAGTTGAAAACTCGCTAATAAAGTTCAGATTCGGCACGTTGCGATTCGTCTAATTGTAACCTTTATGCTTAGGGTTTCGTCATAATTACGCATTACATCGCAAACTATAAATATATCTAAAAAAAACATACTTTATTTTGTTTAAAATTACATTTTAAACAAATATTCCGAGCATTTTAGCCACATCATACGATTACTTTTTAAGGAAATGGCAGTACTTCTATTTCCGATAAAGAAATAAATTTGGAAAAATGTTATTCGTATCAGAATTCTGATTACATAAAAAATTTGCTCAATTTCGCTACATAAGGAAGATTTTTTTGAGACAATTTAAAATATTTTTCAACGTCTAACTGATGAATAACAAAAATGTTTACCGTATTGTTTTGTGTAAATTTATGTGATTATAAATATATCGATATCTTGTACACTGTTAAGCTATCTAACAGATATCTCGCTAATAAAGTACAGATTCTGCTTATAAATTGCGATTCGGCTATTTGTTAACTTTATGCTTGTAATATCGTCATAATTACGCATTACATCGCAAAACAGTGGAGATATCTAAAAAAAACATACTTTATTTTATTCAAAATAACATTTAAAACGAACATTCCGAGCGTTTTAGCCACATCATACAAATATGTTTCAAGAAAATGGCTCTACTTCTATTTCCGGTAAAGAAAATTTTTTCGAAAAGTTTTATTCGTTTCAGAATTCTGATTACATAAAAAATTTACTCAATTTTGCTACATTAGGACGATTTTTTACAGACAATTTAAAATATGTTTTAACGTCTAACTGATGATAAACAAAATTATTTAGCGTATTGTTCTGTGTAAATTTATGTGATTATAAATATATTGATATCTTGTACACTGTTAAGATATCTAACAGATATCTCGCTAATAAAGTACAGATTCTGCATATAAATTGCAATTCGGCTATTTTTAACCTCTATGCTTAGGGTAGCGTCACAATTACGCATTACATTGCAAAACAGTAGAGATATCTAAAAAAACATACTTTATTTTATTCAAAATTACATTTTAAACTAACATTCCGAGCATTTTAGCCACATCATACGACTATTTTTTTAGAAAATGGCTCTACTTCTAATCCTGAAAAATTGAAATATTTCAAAAAGTTTTATTCGTATTAGAAATCTGATTTCATAAACAATTTACGCATTTTAAATACATTAAGACGAATTTTTTGTAAAAATTTTAAATGTTTTTGAACTTCTTACTGATGAATAGCAAAATTATTTAGCGTATTTTTCTGTGTAAATTTATGTGATTATAAATATATTGATATCTTGTACACTGTTAAGATATCTAACAGATATCTGGCTAATAATGTACAGATTCTGCATATACGTTGCGATTCGACTATTTGTAACCTTTATGCTTAAGGTTTCGTCAAAATTACGCATTGCATCGCAAAACAGTAGAGATATCTAAAAAAAACATACTTTATTTTACTTAAAATACCGTTTTAAACGAATATTCCGAGCTTTTAACCACATCATACACATACTTTTTAAGAAAATGGCTATACTTCTATTTCCGATAAAGAAAAATATTTCAAAAACTTTTATTCGTATCAGAATTCTGATTTCATAACAAATTTACTCAAATTTGCTACATTAGGACGATTTTTTTGAGACAATTTAAAATATTTTTCAACGTCTAACTGATGAATAACAAAAATGTTTACCGTATTGTTCCGTGAAAATTAAAGTGATTATAAATATATCGATATCTTGAACACTGTTAAGAAATCTAGTTGAAAACTCGCTAATAAAGTTCAGATTCGGCACGTTGCGATTCGTCTATTTGTAACCTTTATGCTTAGGGTTTCGTCATAATTACGCATTACATCGCAAAGCAATAAATATATCTAAAAAAACATACTTTATTTTGTTTAAAATTACATTTTAAACAAATATTCCGAGCATTTTAGCCACATCATACGATTACTTTTTAAGGAAATGGCTGTACTTCTATTTCCGATAAAGAAAAAAACTTGGAAAAATGTTATTCGTATCAGAATTCTGATTACATAAAAAATTTGCTCAATTTCGCTACATAAGGAAGATTTTATTGAGACAATTTAAAATATTTTTCAACGTCTAACTGATGAATAACAAAAATGTTTACCGTATTGTTCCGTAAAAATTAAAGTGATTATAAATATATCGATATCTTGAACACTGTTAAGAAATCTAGTTGAAAACTCGCTAATAAAGTTCAGATTCGGCACGTTGCGATTCGTCTATTTGTAACCTTTATGCTTAGGGTTTCGTCATAATTACGCATTACATCGCAAAGCAATAAATATATCTAAAAAAAACATACTTTATTTTGTTTAAAATTACATTTTAAACAAATATTCCGAGCATTTTAGCCACATCATACGATTACTTTTTAAGGAAATGGCTGTACTTCTATTTCCGATAAAGAAAAATATTTGGAAAAATGTTATTCGTATCAGAATTCTGATTACATAAAAAATTTGCTCAATTTCGCTACATAAGGAAGATTTTTTTGAGACAATTTAAAATATTTTTCAACGTCTAACTGATGAATAACAAAAATGTTTACCGTATTGTTTTGTGTAAATTTATGTGATTATAAATATATCGATATCTTGTACACTGTTAAGTTATCTAACAGATATCTCGCTAATAAAGTACAGATTCTGCTTATAAATTGCGATTCGGCTATTTGTTAACTTTATGCTTGTAATATCGTCATAATTACGCATTACATCGCAAAACAGTGGAGATATCTAAAAAAACATACTTTATTTTATTCAAAATAACATTTAAAACGAACATTCCGAGCGTTTTAGCCACATCATACAAATATGTTTTAAGAAAATGGCTCTACTTCTATTTCCGGTAAAGAAAATTTTTTCGAAAAGTTTTATTCGTTTCAGAATTCTGATTACATAAAAAATTTACTCAATTTCGCTACATTAGGACGATTTTTTACAGACAATTTAAAATATGTTTTAACGTCTAACTGATGACTAACAAAATTATTTAGCGTATTGTTCTGTGTAAATTTATGTGATTATAAATATATTGATATCTTGTACACTGTTAAGATATCTAACAGATATCTCGCTAATAAAGTACAGATTCTGCATATAAATTGCAATTCGGCTATTTTTAACCTCTATGCTTAGGGTAGCGTCACAATTACGCATTACATTGCAAAACAGTAGAGATATCTAAAAAAACATACTTTATTTTATTCAAAATTACATTTTAAACTAACATTCCGAGCATTTTAGCCACATCATACGACTATTTTTTTAGAAAATGGCTCTACTTCTAATCCTGAAAAATTGAAATATTTCAAAAAGTTTTATTCGTATTAGAAATCTGATTTCATAAACAATTTACGCATTTTAAATACATTAAGACGAATTTTTTGTAAAAATTTTAAATGTTTTTGAACTTCTTACTGATGAATAGCAAAATTATTTAGCGTATTTTTCTGTGTAAATTTATGTGATTATAAATATATTGATATCTTGTACACTGTTAAGATATCTAACAGATATCTGGCTAATAATGTACAGATTCTGCATATACGTTGCGATTCGACTATTTGTAACCTTTATGCTTAAGGTTTCGTCAAAATTACGCATTGCATCGCAAAACAGTAGAGATATCTAAAAAAAACATACTTTATTTTACTTAAAATACCGTTTTAAACGAATATTCCGAGCTTTTAACCACATCATACACATACTTTTTAAGAAAATGGCTATACTTCTATTTCCGATAAAGAAAAATATTTCAAAAACTTTTATTCGTATCAGAATTCTGATTTCATAACAAATTTACTCAAATTTGCTACATTAGGACGATTTTTTTGAGACAATTTAAAATATTTTTCAACGTCTAACTGATGAATAACAAAAATGTTTACCGTATTGTTCCGTGAAAATTAAAGTGATTATAAATATATCGATATCTTGAACACTGTTAAGAAATCTAGTTGAAAACTCGCTAATAAAGTTCAGATTCGGCACGTTGCGATTCGTCTATTTGTAACCTTTATGCTTAGGGTTTCGTCATAATTACGCATTACATCGCAAAGCAATAAATATATCTAAAAAAACATACTTTATTTTGTTTAAAATTACATTTTAAACAAATATTCCGAGCATTTTAGCCACATCATACGATTACTTTTTAAGGAAATGGCTGTACTTCTATTTCCGATAAAGAAAAAAACTTGGAAAAATGTTATTCGTATCAGAATTCTGATTACATAAAAAATTTGCTCAATTTCGCTACATAAGGAAGATTTTATTGAGACAATTTAAAATATTTTTCAACGTCTAACTGATGAATAACAAAAATGTTTACCGTATTGTTCCGTAAAAATTAAAGTGATTATAAATATATCGATATCTTGAACACTGTTAAGAAATCTAGTTGAAAACTCGCTAATAAAGTTCAGATTCGGCACGTTGCGATTCGTCTATTTGTAACCTTTATGCTTAGGGTTTCGTCATAATTACGCATTACATCGCAAAGCAATAAATATATCTAAAAAAAACATACTTTATTTTGTTTAAAATTACATTTTAAACAAATATTCCGAGCATTTTAGCCACATCATACGATTACTTTTTAAGGAAATGGCTGTACTTCTATTTCCGATAAAGAAAAATATTTGGAAAAATGTTATTCGTATCAGAATTCTGATTACATAAAAAATTTGCTCAATTTCGCTACATAAGGAAGATTTTTTTGAGACAATTTAAAATATTTTTCAACGTCTAACTGATGAATAACAAAAATGTTTACCGTATTGTTTTGTGTAAATTTATGTGATTATAAATATATCGATATCTTGTACACTGTTAAGTTATCTAACAGATATCTCGCTAATAAAGTACAGATTCTGCTTATAAATTGCGATTCGGCTATTTGTTAACTTTATGCTTGTAATATCGTCATAATTACGCATTACATCGCAAAACAGTGGAGATATCTAAAAAAACATACTTTATTTTATTCAAAATAACATTTAAAACGAACATTCCGAGCGTTTTAGCCACATCATACAAATATGTTTTAAGAAAATGGCTCTACTTCTATTTCCGGTAAAGAAAATTTTTTCGAAAAGTTTTATTCGTTTCAGAATTCTGATTACATAAAAAATTTACTCAATTTCGCTACATTAGGACGATTTTTTACAGACAATTTAAAATATGTTTTAACGTCTAACTGATGACTAACAAAATTATTTAGCGTATTGTTCTGTGTAAATTTATGTGATTATAAATATATTGATATCTTGTACACTGTTAAGATATCTAACAGATATCTCGCTAATAAAGTACAGATTCTGCATATAAATTGCGATTCGGCTATTTTTAACCTCTATGCTTAGGGTAGCGTCACAATTACGCATTATATTGCAAAACAGTAGAGATATCTAAAAAAAACATACTTTATTTTATTCAAAATTACATTTTAAACTAACATTCCGAGCATTTTAGCCACATCATACGACTATTTTTTTAGAAAATGGCTCTACTTCTAATCCTGAAAAATTGAAATATTTCAAAAAGTTTTATTCGTATTAGAAATCTGATTTCATAAACAATTTACGCATTTTAATTACATTAAGACGAATTTTTTGTAAAAATTTTAAATGTTTTTGAACTTCTTACTGACGATTAGCAAAATTATTTAGCGTATTTTTCTGTGTAAATTTATGTGATTATAAATATATTGATATCTTGTACACTGTTAAGATATATAACAGATATCTGGATAATAATGTACAGATTCTGCATATACGTTGCGATTCGACTATTTGTAACCTTTATGCTTAAGGTTTCGTCAAAATTACGCATTGCATCGCAAAACAGTAGAGATATCTAAAAAAAACATACTTTATTTTACTTAAAATTACGTTTTAAACGAATATTCCGAGCTTTTAACCACATCATACACATACTTTTTAAGAAAATGGCTATACTTCTATTTCCGATAAAGAAAAATATTTCAAAAACTTTTATTCGTATCAGAATTCTGATTTCATAACAAATTTACTCAAATTTGCTACATTAGGACGATTTTTTTGAGACAATTTAAAATATTTTTCAAAGTCTAACTGATGAATAACAAAAATATTTACCGTATTGTTCCGTGAAAATTAAAGTGATTATAAATATATCGATATCTTGAACACTGTTAAGAAATCTAGTTGAAAACTCGCTAATAAAGTTCAGATTCGGCACGTTGCGATTCGTCTATTTGTAACCTTTATGCTTAGGGTTTCGTCATAATTACGCATTACATCGCAAAGCAATAAATATATCTAAAAAAAACATACTTTATTTTGTTTAAAATTACATTTTAAACAAATATTCCGAGCATTTTAGCCACATCATACGATTACTTTTTAAGGAAATGGCTGTACTTCTATTTCCGATAAAGAAAAAAACTTGGAAAAATGTTATTCGTATCAGAATTCTGATTACATAAAAAATTTGCTCAATTTCGCTACATAAGGAAGATTTTTTTGAGACAATTTAAAATATTTTTCAACGTCTAACTGATGAATAACAAGAATGTTTACCGTATTGTTTTGTGTAAATTTATGTGATTATAAATATATCGATATCTTGTACACTGTTAAGCTATCTAACAGATATCTCGCTAATAAAGTACAGATTCTGCTTATAAATTGCGATTCGGCTATTTGTTAACTTTATGCTTGTAATATCGTCATAATTACGCATTACATCGCAAAACAGTGGAGATATCTAAAAAAAACATACTTTATTTTATTCAAAATAACATTTAAAACGAACATTCCGAGCGTTTTAGCCACATCATACAAATATGTTTTAAGAAAATGGCTCTACTTCTATTTCCGGTAAAGAAAATTTTTTCCAAAAGTTTTATTCGTTTCAGAATTCTGATTACATAAAAAGTTTACTCAATTTCGCTACATTAGGACGATTTTTTACAGACAATTTAAAATATGTTTTAACGTCTAACTGATGACTAACAAAATTATTTAGCGTATTGTTCTGTGTAAATTTATGTGATTATAAATATATTGATATCTGGTACACTGTTAAGAAATCTAACAGATATCTCGCTAATAAAGTACAGATTCTGCATATAAATTGCGATTCGGCTATTTTTAACCTCTATGCTTAGGGTAGCGTCACAATTACGCATTACATTGCAAAACAGTAGAGATATCTAAAAAAAACATACTTTATTTTATTCAAAATTACATTTTAAACTAACATTCCGAGCATTTAAGCCACATCATACGACTATTTTTTTAGAAAATGGCTCTACTTCTAATCCTGAAAAATTGAAATATTTCAAAAAGTTTTATTCGTATTAGAAATCTGATTTCATAAACAATTTACGCATTTTAATTACATTAAGACGAATTTTTTGTAAAAATTTTAAATGTTTTTGAACTTCTTACTGATGAATAGCAAAATTATTTAGCGTATTTTTCTGTGTAAATTTATGTGATTATAAATATATTGATATCTTGTACACTGTTAAGATATCTAACAGATATCTGGCTAATAATGTACAGATTCTGCATATACGTTGCGATTCGACTATTTGTAACCTTTATGCTTAAGGTTTCGTCAAAATTACGCATTGCATCGCAAAACAGTAGAGATATCTAAAAAAAACATACTTTATTTTACTTAAAATTACGTTTTAAACGAATATTCCGAGCTTTTAACCACATCATACACATACTTTTTAAGAAAATGGCTATACTTCTATTTCCGATAAAGAAAAATATTTCAAAAACTTTTATTCGTATCAGAATTCTGATTTCATAACAAATTTACTCAAATTTGCTACATTAGGACGATTTTTATGAGACAATTTAAAATATTTTTCAACGTCTAACTGATGAATAACAAAAATGTTTACCGTATTGTTCCGTGAAAATTAAAGTGATTATAAATATATCGATATCTCGAACACTGTTAAGAAATCTAGTTGAAAACTCGCTAATAAAGTTCAGATTCGGCACGTTGCGATTCGTCTATTTGTAACCTTTATGCTTAGGGTTTCGTCATAATTACGCATTACATCGCAAAGCAATAAATATATCTAAAAAAAACATACTTTATTTTGTTTAAAATTACATTTTAAACAAATATTCCGAGCATTTTAGCCACATCATACGATTACTTTTTAAGGAAATGGCTGTACTTCTATTTCCGATAAAGAAAAAAATTTGGAAAAATGTTATTCGTATCAGAATTCTGATTACATAAAAAATTTGCTCAATTTCGCTACATAAGGAAGATTTTTTTGAGACAATTTAAAATATTTTTCAACGTCTAACTGATGAATAACAAAAATATTTACCGTATTGTTTTGTGTAAATTTATGTGATTATAAATATATCGATATCTTGTACACTGTTAAGCTATCTAACAGATATCTCGCTAATAAAGTACAGATTCTGCTTATAAATTGCGATTCGGCTATTTGTTAACTTTATGCTTGTAATATCGTCATAATTACGCATTACATCGCAAAACAGTGGAGATATCTAAAAAAAACATACTTTATTTTATTCAAAATAACATTTAAAACGAACATTCCGAGCGTTTTAGCCACATCATACAAATATGTTTTAAGAAAATGGCTCTACTTCTATTTCCGGTAAAGAAAATTTTTTCGAAAAGTTTTATTCGTTTCAGAATTCTGATTACATAAAAAATTTACTCAATTTCGCTACATTAGGACGATTTTTTACAGACAATTTAAAATATATTTTAACGTCTAACTGATGACTAAATTTGGAAAAATGTTATTCGTATCAGAATTCTGATTACATAAAAAATTTGCTCAATTTCGCTACATAAGGAAGATTTTTTTGAGACAATTTAAAATATTTTTCAACGTCTAACTGATGAATAACAAAAATATTTACCGTATTGTTTTGTGTAAATTTATGTGATTATAAATATATCGATATCTTGTACACTGTTAAGCTATCTAACAGATATCTCGCTAATAAAGTACAGATTCTGCTTATAAATTGCGATTCGGCTATTTTTAACCTCTATGCTTAGGGTAGCGTCACAATTACGCATTACATTGCAAAACAGTAGAGATATCTAAAAAAAACATACTTTATTTTATTCAAAATTACATTTTAAACTAACATTCCGAGCATTTTAGCCACATCATACGACTATTTTTTTAGAAAATGGCTCTACTTCTAATCCTGAAAAATTGAAATATTTCAAAAAGTTTTATTCGTATTAGAAATCTGATTTCATAAACAATTTACGCATTTTAATTACATTAAGACGAATTTTTTGTAAAAATTTTAAATGTTTTTGAACTTCTTACTGATGAATAGCAAAATTATTTAGCGTATTTTTCTGTGTAAATTTATGTGATTATAAATATATTGATATCTTGTACACTGTTAAGATATCTAACAGATATCTGGCTAATAATGTACAGATTCTGCACATACGTTGCGATTCGACTATTTGTAACCTTTATGCTTAAGGTTTCGTCAAAATTACGCATTGCATCGCAAAACAGTAGAGATATCTAAAAAAAACATACTTTATCTTACTTTAAATTACGTTTAAAACGAATATTCCGAGCTTTTAACCACATCATACACATACTTTTTAAGAAAATGGCTATACTTCTATTTCCGATAAAGAAAAATATTTCAAAAACTTTTATTCGTATCAGAATTCTGATTTCATAACAAATTTACTCAAATTTGCTACATTAGGACGATTTTTTTGAGACAATTTAAAATATTTTTCAACGTCTAACTGATGAATAACAAAAATGTTTACCGTATTGTTCCGTGAAAATTAAAGTGATTATAAATATATCGATATCTTGAACACTGTTAAGAAATCTAGTTGAAAACTCATTAATAAAGTTCAGATTCGGCACGTTGTGATTCGTCTATTTGTAACCTTTATGCTTAGGGTTTCGTCATAATTACGCATTACATCGCAAAGCAATAAATATATCTAAAAAAAACATACTTTATTTTGTTTAAAATTACATTTTAAACAAATATTCCGAGCATTTTAGCCACATCATACGATTACTTTTTAAGGAAATGGCTGTACTTCTATTTCCGATAAAGAAAAATATTTGGAAAAATGTTATTCGTATCAGAATTCTGATTACATAAAAAATTTGCTCAATTTCGCTACATAAGGAAGATTTTTTTGAGACAATTTAAAATATTTTTCAACGTCTAATTGATGAATAACAAAAATGTTTACCGTATTGTTTTGTGTAAATTTATGTGATTATAAATATATCGATATCTTGTACACTGTTAAGCTATCTAACAGATATCTCGCTAATAAAGTACAGATTCTGCTTATAAATTGCGATTCGGCTATTTGTTAACTTTATGCTTGTAATATCGTCATAATTACGCATTACATCGCAAAACAGTGGAGATATCTAAAAAAATAATACTTTATTTTATTCAAAATAACATTTAAAACTAACATTCCGAGCGTTTTAGCCACATCATACAAATACTTTTTAATAAAATGGCTCTACTTCTATTTCCGATAAAGAAAAATATTTTGAAGTTTTATTTGTATCAGAATTCTGATTTCATAACAAATTTTAACAGTTTAGCTACATTAGGACGATTTTTTTGAGACAATTTAAAATCTTTTTCAAAATCTAACTGATGGATAACAAAAATGTTTACCGTATAGTTCCGTGTAAATTTAAGTGATTATAAATATATCGATATCTTGAACACTGTTAAGAAATCTAACTGAAAACTTGCTAATAAAGTACAGATTCTGCATATAAATTGCGATTCGGCTATTTTTAACCTCTATGCTTAGGGTAGCGTCACAATTACGCATTACATTGCAAAACAGTAGAGATATCTAAAAAAACATACTTTATTTTATTCAAAATTACATTTTAAACTAACATTTCGAGCATTTTAGCCACATCATACGACTATTTTTTTAGAAAATGGCTCTACTTCTAATCCTGAAAAATTGAAATATTTCAAAAAGTTTTATTCGTATTAGAAATCTGATTTCATAAACGATTTACGCATTTTAATTACATTAAGACGAATTTTTTGTAAAAAATTTAAATGTTTTTGAACTTCTTACTGATGAATAGCAAAATTATTTAGCGTATTTTTCTGTGTAAATTTATGTGATTATAAATATATTGATATCTTGTACACTGTTAAGATATCTAACAGATATCTGGCTAATAATGTACAGATTCTGCATATACGTTGCGATTCGACTATTTGTAACCTTTATGCTTAAGATTTCGTCAAAATTACGCATTGCATCGCAAAACAGTAGAGATATCTAAAAAAAACATACTTTATTTTACTTAAAATTACGTTTTAAACGAATATTCCGAGCTTTTAACCACATCATACACATACTTTTTAAGAAAATGGCTATACTTCTATTTCCGATAAAGAAAAATATTTCAAAAACTTTTATTCGTATCAGAATTCTGATTTCATAACAAATTTACTCAAATTTGCTACATTAGGACGATTTTTTTGAGACAATTTAAAATATTTTTCAACGTCTAACTGATGACTAACAAAAATGTTTACCGTAATATTCCATGTAAGTTTAAGTGATTATAAATATATCGATATCTTGAACACTGTTAAGATATCTAACTGAAAACTCCCGAATAAAGTACAGATGCTGCATATACGTTGCGATTCAATTATTTGTAACTTTTATGATTAGGGTTTCGTTAAAATTACGCATTACATCGCTAAACAGTTGCGATATCTAAGAAAAACATAATTTATTTTATTTAAAATTACATTTTAAACAAACATTTCGAGCTTTTTAGCCACATCATACAAATACTTTTTAAGAAAATGGCTCTACTTCTATTTCCGATAAAGAAAAATATTTTGAAGTTTTATTTGTATCAGAATTCTTTATTTCATAACAAATTTTAACAGTTTAGCTACATTAGGACGATTTTTTTGAGACAATTTAAAATCTTTTTCAACATCTAACTGATGGATAACAAAAATGTTTACCGTATAGTTCCGTGTAAATTTAAGTGATTATAAATATATCGATATCTTGAACACTGTTAAGATATCTAACTAAAAACTCGCGAATAAAGTACAGATTCTGCATATACGTTGCGATTCGGCTATTTGTAACTTTTATGCTTAGAGTTTCGTAAAAATTACGCATTACATCGCTAAAAAGTTGCGGTATCAAAGAAAAACATACCTTAATTTATTAAAAATTAGATTTTAAACGAACATTCCGAGCTTTTTAGCCACATCATACACATACTTTTTAATAAAATGGCTCTACTTCTATTTCTGATAAAGAAAAATATTTTTTAAAAAAGTTTTATTCGTTTCATAATTCTGATTTCATAACAAATTGACTCAAATTCGGTACATTAGGAATATTTTTTTTAGACAATTTAAAATATTTTTCAACGTCTAACCCATGACTAACAAAAATGTTTACCGTAATTTTCCGTGTAAGTTTAAGTGATTATAAATATATCGATATCTTGAACACTGTTAAGAAATCTAACTGAAAACTCGCTAATAAAGTACAGATTCTGCATGTTGCGATTCGGCTATTTGTGACTTGTATGCTTAGGGTATCGTCATAATTACGAATTACATCGCAAAACAGTAGAGATATCTTATAAAAACATATTTTATTTCATTCAAAATTACATTTTAAACAAATATTCCGAGCTATTTAGCCACATCATACACATACTTTTTAAGAAAATGGCTCTACTTCTATTTCCGATAAAGAAAAATATTTTTTAAAAAAGTTTTATTCGTTTCAGAATTCTGATTTCATAAAAAATTTACGCATTTTTATTACATTAAGACGAGTTTTTTGTGAAAGCTTTAAATATTTTTGAACGTCTTACTGATGAATAACAAAAATATTTAACGTATTGTTCCGTGTAAATTTATGTGATTATAAATATATCGATATCTTGTACACTGTTAAGCTATCTAACAGATATCTCGCTAATAAAGTACAGATTCTGCATATACATTGCGATTCGGCTATTTGTAACCTCTATGCTTAGGGTATCGTCATAATTACGAATTACATCGCAAAACAGTAGAGATATTTTATAAAAACATACATTATTTCAATCAAAATTACTTTTTAAACAAACATTGCGAGCTTTTTAGCCACATCATACAAATACTTTTTAAGAAAGTGGCTCTACTTCTAATCCTGAAAAAGAGAAATATTTCAAAAAGTTTGATTCGTATCAGAATTCTGATTTCATAACAAATTTAAACAGTTTCGCTACATTAGGACGATTTTTTTGAGACAATTTTAAATATTTTTAACGTCTAACTGATGAATAACAAAAATGTTTGCCGTATTGTTTCGTGTAAATTTAATTGATTATAAATATATCGATATCTTGATCACTGTTAAGAAATCTAACTGAAAATTCGCTAATAAAGTACAGATTCTGCATGTTGCGATTCGGCTATTTGTAACCTCTATGCTTAGGGTATCGTCATAATTACGAATTACATCGCAAAACAGTAGAGATATTTTATAAAAACCTACTATATTTCATTCAAAATTACATTTTAAACAAACAATCAGAGCTTTTTAGCCACATCATACAAATACTTTTTATGAAAATGGCTCTTCTTTTATTTCAGATAAAGAAAAATATTTCGAAAAGTTTCATTCGTATCAGAATTCTGATTTCATAAAAAATTTACTCAATTTTGCAACATTAGGACGATTTTTTTGAGACAATTTAAAATATTTTTCAACGTCTAACTGATGAATAACAAAAATGTTTACCGTAATGTTCCGTGTAAGTTTAAGTGATTATAAATATATCGATATCTTGAACACTGTTAAGATATCTAACTAAAAACTCGCGAATAAAGTACAGATTCTGCATATACCTTGCGATTCGGCTATTTGTAACTTTATGCTTAGAGTTTCGTCAAAATTAAGCATTACATCGCTAAACAGTTGCGATATCTAAGAAAAACATAATTTATTTTATTAAAAATTAGATTTCAAACAAACATTCCGTGCTTTTTAGCCACATCATACAAATACTTTTTAAGAAAGTGGCTCTACTTCTAATCCTGAAAAAGAGAAATATTTCGAAAAGTTTTATTCGTATTAGAATTCTGATTTCATAAAAAATTTACGCATTTTTATTACATTAAGAAGAGTTTTTTGCGAAAGTTTTAAATATTTTTGAACTTCTTACTGATGAATAACATAAATATTTAACGTATTGTTCCGTGTAAATTTATGTGATTATAAATATATCGATATCTTGTACACTGTTAAGCTATCTAACAGATATCTCGCGAATAAAGTACAGATTCTGCATATACTTTTCGATTCGGCTATTTGTAACTTTTATGCTTAGAGTTTCGTCAAAATTACGCATTACATCGCTAAACAGTTGCGATATCTAAGAAAAACATACTTTATTTTGTTAAAAATTAGAATTTAAACAAACATTCCGAGCTTTTTAGCCACATCATACAAATACTTGTTAAGAAAGTGGGTCTACTTCTAATCCTGAAAAAGATAAATATTTCAAAAGTTTTATTCGTATTAGAATTCTGATTTCATAAAAGATTTACGCATTTTTATTACATTAAGACGAGTTTTTTGTGAAAGTTTTAAATATTTTTGAACTTCTTACTGATGAATAACAAAAATATTTAACGTATTGTTCCGTGTAAATTTATGTGATTATAAATATATCGATATCTTGTACACTGTTAAGCTATCTAACATATATCTCGCTAATAAAGTACAGATTCTGCATATACATTGCGATTCGGCTATTTGTAACCTTTATGCTTAAGGTTTCGTCATAATTACGCATTACATCGCAAAGCAATAAATATATCTAAAAAAAACATACTTTATTTTGTTTAAAATTACATTTTAAACAAATATTCCGAGCATTTTAGCCACATCATACGATTACTTTTTAAGGAAATGGCTGTACTTCTATTTCCGATAAAGAAAAAAATTTGGAAAAATGTTATTCGTATCAGAATTCTGATTACATAAAAAATGAGCTCAATTTCGCTACATAAGGAAGATTTTTTTGAGACAATTTAAAATATTTTTCAACGTCTAACTGATGAATAACAAAAATGTTTACCGTATTGTTCCGTGAAAATTAAAGTGATTATAAATATATCGATATCTTGAACACTGTTAAGAAATCTAGTTGAAAACTCGGTAATAAAGTTCAGATTCGGCACGTTGCGATTCGTCTATTTGTAACCTTTATGCTTAGGGTTTCGTCATAATTACGCATTACATCGCAAAGCAATAAATATATCTAAAAAAAACATACTTTATTTTGTTTAAAATTACATTTTAAACAAATATTCCGAGCATTTTAGCCACATCATACGATTACTTTTTAAGGAAATGGCTGTACTTCTATTTCCGATAAAGAAAAATATTTGGAAAAATGTTATTCGTATCAGAATTCTGATTACATAAAAAATTTGCTCAATTTCGCTACATAAGGAAGATTTTTTTGAGACAATTTAAAATATTTTTCAACGTCTAATTGATGAATAACAAAAATGTTTACCGTATTGTTTTGTGTAAATTTATGTGATTATAAATATATCGATATCTTGTACACTGTTAAGCTATCTAACTAAAAACTCGCGAATAAAGTACAGATTCTGCTTATAAATTGCGATTCGGCTATTTGTTAACTTTATGCTTGTAATATCGTCATAATTACGCATTACATCGCAAAACAGTGGAGATCTCTAAAAAAATAATACTTTATTTTATTCAAAATAACATTTAAAACTAACATTCCGAGCGTTTTAGCCACATCATACAAATACGTTTCAAGAAAATGGCTCTACTTCTATTTCCGATAAAGAAAATTATTTCGAAAAGTTTTATTCGTATCAGAATTCAGATTTCATAACAAATTTACTCAAATTCGCTACATTATAACGATTTTTTTGAGGCAATTTAAAATATTTTTTAACGTCTAACTGATGACTAACAAAAATGTTTACCGTAATATTCCGTGTAAGTTTAAGTGATTATAAATATATCGATATCTTGAACACTGTTAAGATATCTAACTGAAAACTCGCGAATAAAGTACAGATTCTGCATATACGTTGCGATTCAATTATTAGTAACTTTTATGATTAGGGTTTCGTTAAAATTACGCATTACATCGCTAAACAGTTGCGATATCTAAGAAAAACATAATTTATTTTATTTAAAATTACATTTTAAACAAACATTTCGAGCTTTTTAGCCACATCATACAAATACTTTTTAAGAAAATGGCTCTACTTCTATTTCCGATAAAGAAAAATATTTTGAAGTTTTATTTGTATCAGAATTCTGATTTCATAAAAAATTTACTCAATTTTGCAACATTAGGACGATTTTTTTGAGACAATTTAAAATATTTTTCAACGTCTAACTGATGAATAACAAAAATGTTTACCGTAATGTTCCGTGTAAGTTTAAGTGATTATAAATATATCGATATCTTGAACACTGTTAAGAAATCTAACTGAAAACTCGCGAATAAAGTACAGATTCTGCATATACTTTGCGATTCGGCTATTTGTAACTTTTATGCTTAAAGTTTCGTCAAAATTAAGCATTACATCGCTAAACAGTTGCGATATCTAAGAAAAACATACTTTATTTTATTAAAAATTAGATTTTAAACAAACATTCCGAGATTTTTAGCCACATCATACAAATACTTTTTAAGAAAGTGGCTCTACTTCTAATCCTGAAATAGAGAAATATTTTGAAAAGTTTTATTCGTATTAGAATTCTGATTTCATAAAAAATTTACGCATTTTTATTACATTAAGACGAGTTTTTTGTGAAAGTTTTAAATATTTTTGAACTTATTACTGATGAATAACAAAAATATTTAACGTATTGTTCCGTGTAAATTTATGTGATTATAAATATATCGATATCTTGTACACTGTTAAGCTATCTAACAGATATCTCGCGAATAAAGTACAGATTCTGCATATACTTTTCGATTCGGCTATTTGTAACTTTTATGCTTAGAGTTTCGTCAAAATTACGCATTACATCGCTAAAAAGTTGCGATATCTAAGAAAAACATAATTTATTTTATTAAAAATTAGATTTCAAACAAACATTCCGAGCTTTTTAGCCACATCATACAAATACTTGTCAAGAAAGTGGCTCTACTTCTAATCCTGATAAAGGTAAATATTTCGAAAAGTTTTATTCGTATTAGAATTCTGATTTCATTAAAGATTTACGCATTTTTATTACATTAAGACGAGTTTTTTGTGAAAGTTTTAAATATTTTTGAACTTCTTACTGATGAATAACAAAAATATTTAACGTATTGTTCCGTGTAAATTTATGTGATTATAAATATATCGATATCTTGAACACTGTTAAGATATCTAACTGAAAACTCGCGAATAAAGTACAGATTCTGCATATACGTTGCGATTCGGCTATTTGTAACTTTTATGCTTAGAGTTTCGTAAAAATTACGCATTACATCGCTAAACAGTTGCGGTATCAAAAAAAACAATCTGTATTTTATTAAAAATTAGATTTTAAACGAACATTTCGAGATTTTTAGCCACATCATACGAATACTTTTTAAGAAATAGGCTCTACTTCTATTTCCGATAAAGAAAAATATTTCAAAAACTTTTATTCGTATCAGAATTCTGATTTCATAACAAATTTACTCAAATTTGCTACATTAGGACGATTTTTTTGAGACAATTTAAAATATTTTTCAACGTCTAACTGATGAATAACAAAAATGTTTACCGTATTGTTCCGTGAAAATTAAAGTGATTATAAATATATCGATATCTTGAACACTGTTAAGAAATCTAGTTGAAAACTCGCTAATAAAGTTTAGATTCGGCACGTTGCGATTCGTCTATTTGTAACCTTTATGCTTAGGGTTTCGTCATAATTACGCATTACATCGCAAAGCAATAAATATATCTAAAAAAAACATACTTTATTTTGTTTAAAATTACATTTTAAACAAATATTCCGAGCATTTTAGCCACATCATACGATTACTTTTTAAGGAAATGGCTGTACTTCTATTTCCGATAAAGAAAAAAATTTGGAAAAATGTTATTCGTATCAGAATTCTGATTACATAAAAAATTTGCTCAATTTCGCTACATAAGGAAGATTTTTTTGAGACAATTTAAAATATTTTTCAACGTCTAACTGATGAATAACAAAAATGTTTACCGTATTGTTTTGTGTAAATTTATGTGATTATAAATATATCGATATCTTGTACAGTGTTAAGCTATCTAACAGATATTTCGCTAATAAAGTACAGATTCTGCTTATAAATTGCGATTCGGCTATTTGTTAACTTTATGCTTGTAATATCGTCATAATTACGCATTACATCGCAAAACAGTGGAGATATCTAAAAAAAACATACTTTATTTTATTCAAAATAACATTTAAAACGAACATTCCGAGCGTTTTAGCCACATCATACAAATATGTTTTAAGAAAATGGCTCTACTTCTATTTCCGGTAAAGAAAATTTTTTCGAAAAGTTTTATTCGTTTCAGAATTCTGATTACATAAAAAATTTACTCAATTTCGCTACATTAGGACGATTTTTTACAGACAATTTAAAATATGTTTTAACGTCTAACTGATGACTAACAAAATTATTTAGCGTATTGTTCTGTGTAAATTTATGTGATTATAAATATATTGATATCTTGTACACTGTTAAGATATCTAACAGATATCTCGCTAATAAAGTACAGATTCTGCATATAAATTGCGATTCGGCTATTTTTAACCTCTATGCTTAGGGTAGCGTCACAATTACGCATTACATTGCAAAACAGTAGAGATATCTAAAAAAAAATACTTTATTTTATTCAAAATTACATTTTAAACTAACATTCCGAGCATTTTAGCCACATCATACGACTATTTTTTTAGAAAATGGCTCTACTTCTAATCCTGAAAAATTGAAATATTTCAATAAGTTTTATTCGTATTAGAAATCTGATTTCATAAACAATTTACGCATTTTAATTACATTAAGACGAATTTTTTGTAAAAATTTTAAATGTTTTTGAACTTCTTACTGATGAATAGCAAAATTATTTAGCGTATTTTTCTGTGTAAATTTATGTGATTATAAATATATTGATATCTTGTACACTGTTAAGATATCTAACAGATATCTGGCTAATAATGTACAGATTCTGCATATACGTTGCGATTCGACTATTTGTAACCTTTATGCTTAAGGTTTCGTCAAAATTACGCATTGCATCGCATAACAGTAGACATATCTAAAAAAAACATACTTTATTTTACTTAAAATTACGTTTTAAACGAATATTCCGAGCTTTTAACCACATCATACACATACTTTTTAAGAAAAAGGCTATACTTCTATTTCCGATAAAGAAAAATATTTCAAAAACTTTTATTCGTATCAGAATTCTGATTTCATAACAAATTTACGCAAATTTGCTACATTAGGACGATTTTTTTGAGACAATTTAAAATATTTTTCAACGTCTAACTGATGAATAACAAAAATGTTTACCGTATTGTTCCGTGAAAATTAAAGTGATTATAAATATATCGATATCTTGAACACTGTTAAGAAATCTAGTTGAAAACTCGCTAATAAAGTTCAGATTCGGCACGTTGCGATTCGTCTATTTGTAACCTTTATGCTTAGGGTTTCGTCATAATTACGCATTACATCGCAAAGCAATAAATATATCTAAAAAAAACATACTTTATTTTGTTTAAAATTACATTTTAAACAAATATTCCGAGCATTTTAGCCACATCATACGATTACTTTTTAAGGAAATGGCTGTACTTCTATTTCCGATAAAGAAAAATATTTGGAAAAATGTTATTCGTATCAGAATTCTGATTACATAAAAAATTTGCTCAATTTCGCTACATAAGGAAGATTTTTTTGAGACAATTTAAAATATTTTTCAACGTCTAATTGATGAATAACAAAAATGTTTACCGTATTGTTTTGTGTAAATTTATGTGATTATAAATATATCGATATCTTGTACACTGTTAAGCTATCTAACTAAAAACTCGCGAATAAAGTACAGATTCTGCTTATAAATTGCGATTCGGCTATTTGTTAACTTTATGCTTGTAATATCGTCATAATTACGCATTACATCGCAAAACAGTGGAGATCTCTAAAAAAATAATACTTTATTTTATTCAAAATAACATTTAAAACTAACATTCCGAGCGTTTTAGCCACATCATACAAATACGTTTCAAGAAAATGGCTCTACTTCTATTTCCGATAAAGAAAATTATTTCGAAAAGTTTTATTCGTATCAGAATTCAGATTTCATAACAAATTTACTCAAATTCGCTACATTATAACGATTTTTTTGAGGCAATTTAAAATATTTTTTAACGTCTAACTGATGACTAACAAAAATGTTTACCGTAATATTCCGTGTAAGTTTAAGTGATTATAAATATATCGATATCTTGAACACTGTTAAGATATCTAACTGAAAACTCGCGAATAAAGTACAGATTCTGCATATACGTTGCGATTCAATTATTAGTAACTTTTATGATTAGGGTTTCGTTAAAATTACGCATTACATCGCTAAACAGTTGCGATATCTAAGAAAAACATAATTTATTTTATTTAAAATTACATTTTAAACAAACATTTCGAGCTTTTTAGCCACATCATACAAATACTTTTTAAGAAAATGGCTCTACTTCTATTTCCGATAAAGAAAAATATTTTGAAGTTTTATTTGTATCAGAATTCTGATTTCATAAAAAATTTACTCAATTTTGCAACATTAGGACGATTTTTTTGAGACAATTTAAAATATTTTTCAACGTCTAACTGATGAATAACAAAAATGTTTACCGTAATGTTCCGTGTAAGTTTAAGTGATTATAAATATATCGATATCTTGAACACTGTTAAGAAATCTAACTGAAAACTCGCGAATAAAGTACAGATTCTGCATATACTTTGCGATTCGGCTATTTGTAACTTTTATGCTTAAAGTTTCGTCAAAATTAAGCATTACATCGCTAAACAGTTGCGATATCTAAGAAAAACATACTTTATTTTATTAAAAATTAGATTTTAAACAAACATTCCGAGATTTTTAGCCACATCATACAAATACTTTTTAAGAAAGTGGCTCTACTTCTAATCCTGAAATAGAGAAATATTTTGAAAAGTTTTATTCGTATTAGAATTCTGATTTCATAAAAAATTTACGCATTTTTATTACATTAAGACGAGTTTTTTGTGAAAGTTTTAAATATTTTTGAACTTATTACTGATGAATAACAAAAATATTTAACGTATTGTTCCGTGTAAATTTATGTGATTATAAATATATCGATATCTTGTACACTGTTAAGCTATCTAACAGATATCTCGCGAATAAAGTACAGATTCTGCATATACTTTTCGATTCGGCTATTTGTAACTTTTATGCTTAGAGTTTCGTCAAAATTACGCATTACATCGCTAAAAAGTTGCGATATCTAAGAAAAACATAATTTATTTTATTAAAAATTAGATTTCAAACAAACATTCCGAGCTTTTTAGCCACATCATACAAATACTTGTCAAGAAAGTGGCTCTACTTCTAATCCTGATAAAGATAAATATTTCGAAAAGTTTTATTCGTATTAGAATTCTGATTTCATTAAAGATTTACGCATTTTTATTACATTAAGACGAGTTTTTTGTGAAAGTTTTAAATATTTTTGAACTTCTTACTGATGAATAACAAAAATATTTAACGTATTGTTCCGTGTAAATTTATGTGATTATAAATATATCGATATCTTGAACACTGTTAAGATATCTAACTGAAAACTCGCGAATAAAGTACAGATTCTGCATATACGTTGCGATTCGGCTATTTGTAACTTTTATGCTTAGAGTTTCGTAAAAATTACGCATTACATCGCTAAACAGTTGCGGTATCAAAAAAAACAATCTGTATTTTATTAAAAATTAGATTTTAAACGAACATTTCGAGATTTTTAGCCACATCATACGAATACTTTTTAAGAAATAGGCTCTACTTCTATTTCCGATAAAGAAAAATATTTCAAAAACTTTTATTCGTATCAGAATTCTGATTTCATAACAAATTTACTCAAATTTGCTACATTAGGACGATTTTTTTGAGACAATTTAAAATATTTTTCAACATCTAACTGATGAATAACAAAAATGTTTACCGTATTGTTCCGTGAAAATTAAAGTGATTATAAATATATCGATATCTTGAACACTGTTAAGAAATCTAGTTGAAAACTCGCTAATAAAGTTTAGATTCGGCACGTTGCGATTCGTCTATTTGTAACCTTTATGCTTAGGGTTTCGTCATAATTACGCATTACATCGCAAAGCAATAAATATATCTAAAAAAAACATACTTTATTTTGTTTAAAATTACATTTTAAACAAATATTCCGAGCATTTTAGCCACATCATACGATTACTTTTTAAGGAAATGGCTGTACTTCTATTTCCGATAAAGAAAAAAATTTGGAAAAATGTTATTCGTATCAGAATTCTGATTACATAAAAAATTTGCTCAATTTCGCTACATAAGGAAGATTTTTTTGAGACAATTTAAAATATTTTTCAACGTCTAACTGATGAATAACAAAAATGTTTACCGTATTGTTTTGTGTAAATTTATGTGATTATAAATATATCGATATCTTGTACAGTGTTAAGCTATCTAACAGATATTTCGCTAATAAAGTACAGATTCTGCTTATAAATTGCGATTCGGCTATTTGTTAACTTTATGCTTGTAATATCGTCATAATTACGCATTACATCGCAAAACAGTGGAGATATCTAAAAAAAACATACTTTATTTTATTCAAAATAACATTTAAAACGAACATTCCGAGCGTTTTAGCCACATCATACAAATATGTTTTAAGAAATGGCTCTACTTCTATTTCCGGTAAAGAAAATCTTTTCGAAAAGTTTTATTCGTTTCAGAATTCTGATTACATAAAAAATTTACTCAATTTCGCTACATTAGGACGATTTTTTACAGACAATTTAAAATATGTTTTAACGTCTAACTGATGACTAACAAAATTATTTAGCGTATTGTTCTGTGTAAATTTATGTGATTATAATATATTGATATCTTGTACACTGTTAAGATATCTAACAGATATCTCGCTAATAAAGTACAGATTCTGCATATAAATTGCGATTCGGCTATTTTTAACCTCTATGCTTAGGGTAGCGTCACAATTACGCATTACATTGCAAAACAGTAGAGATATCTAAAAAAAAATACTGTATTTTATTCAAAATTACATTTTAAACTAACATTCCGAGCATTTTAGCCACATCATACGACTATTTTTTTAGAAAATGGCTCTACTTCTAATCCTGAAAAATTGAAATATTTCAATAAGTTTTATTCGTATTAGAAATCTGATTTCATAAACAATTTACGCATTTTAATTACATTAAGACGAATTTTTTGTAAAATTTTAAATGTTTTTGAACTTCTTACTGATGAATAGCAAAATTATTTAGCGTATTTTTCTGTGTAAATTTATGTGATTATAAATATATTGATATCTTGTACACTGTTAAGATATCTAACAGATATCTGGCTAATAATGTACAGATTCTGCATATACGTTGCGATTCGACTATTTGTAACCTTTATGCTTAAGGTTTCGTCAAAATTACGCATTGCATCGCATAACAGTAGACATATCTAAAAAAAACATACTTTATTTTACTTAAAATTACGTTTTAAACGAATATTCCGAGCTTTTAACCACATCATACACATACTTTTTAAGAAAAAGGCTATACTTCTATTTCCGATAAAGAAAAATATTTCAAAAACTTTTATTCGTATCAGAATTCTGATTTCATAACAAATTTACGCAAATTTGCTACATTAGGACGATTTTTTTGAGACAATTTAAAATATTTTTCAACGTCTAACTGATGAATAACAAAAATGTTTACCGTATTGTTCCGTGAAAATTAAAGTGATTATAAATATATCGATATCTTGAACACTGTTAAGAAATCTAGTTGAAAACTCGCTAATAAAGTTCAGATTCGGCACGTTGCGATTCGTCTATTTGTAACCTTTATGCTTAGGGTTTCGTCATAATTACGCATTACATCGCAAAGCAATAAATATATCTAAAAAAAACATACTTTATTTTGTTTAAAATTACATTTTAAACAAATATTCCGAGCATTTTAGCCACATCATACGATTACTTTTTAAGGAAATGGCTGTACTTCTATTTCCGATAAAGAAAAATATTTGGAAAAATGTTATTCGTATCAGAATTCTGATTACATAAAAAATTTGCTCAATTTCGCTACATAAGGAAGATTTTTTTGAGACAATTTAAAATATTTTTCAACGTCTAATTGATGAATAACAAAAATGTTTACCGTATTGTTTTGTGTAAATTTATGTGATTATAAATATATCGATATCTTGTACACTGTTAAGCTATCTAACTAAAAACTCGCGAATAAAGTACAGATTCTGCTTATAAATTGCGTTTCGGCTATTTGTTAACTTTATGCTTGTAATATCGTCATAATTACGCATTACATCGCAAAACAGTGGAGATCTCTAAAAAAATAATACTTTATTTTATTCAAAATAACATTTAAAACTAACATTCCGAGCGTTTTAGCCACATCATACAAATACGTTTCAAGAAAATGGCTCTACTTCTATTTCCGATAAAGAAAATTATTTCGAAAAGTTTTATTCGTATCAGAATTCAGATTTCATAACAAATTTACTCAAATTCGCTACATTATAACGATTTTTTTGAGGCAATTTAAAATATTTTTTAACGTCTAACTGATGACTAACAAAAATGTTTACCGTAATATTCCGTGTAAGTTTAAGTGATTATAAATATATCGATATCTTGAACACTGTTAAGATATCTAACTGAAAACTCGCGAATAAAGTACAGATTCTGCATATACGTTGCGATTCAATTATTAGTAACTTTTATGATTAGGGTTTCGTTAAAATTACGCATTACATCGCTAAACAGTTGCGATATCTAAGAAAAACATAATTTATTTTATTTAAAATTACATTTTAAACGAACATTTCGAGCTTTTTAGCCACATCATACAAATACTTTTTAAGAAAATGGCTCTACTTCTATTTCCGATAAAGAAAAATATTTTGAAGTTTTATTTGTATCAGAATTCTGATTTCATAAAAAATTTACTCAATTTTGCAACATTAGGACGATTTTTTTGAGACAATTTAAAATATTTTTCAACGTCTAACTGATGAATAACAAAAATGTTTACCGTAATGTTCCGTGTAAGTTTAAGTGATTATAAATATATCGATATCTTGAACACTGTTAAGAAATCTAACTGAAAACTCGCGAATAAAGTACAGATTCTGCATATACTTTGCGATTCGGCTATTTGTAACTTTTATGCTTAAAGTTTCGTCAAAATTAAGCATTACATCGCTAAACAGTTGCGATATCTAAGAAAAACATACTTTATTTTATTAAAAATTAGATTTTAAACAAACATTCCGAGATTTTTAGCCACATCATACAAATACTTTTTAAGAAAGTGGCTCTACTTCTAATCCTGAAATAGAGAAATATTTTGAAAAGTTTTATTCGTATTAGAATTCTGATTTCATAAAAAATTTACGCATTTTTATTACATTAAGACGAGTTTTTTGTGAAAGTTTTAAATATTTTTGAACTTATTACTGATGAATAACAAAAATATTTAACGTATTGTTCCGTGTAAATTTATGTGATTATAAATATATCGATATCTTGTACACTGTTAAGCTATCTAACAGATATCTCGCGAATAAAGTACAGATTCTGCATATACTTTTCGATTCGGCTATTTGTAACTTTTATGCTTAGAGTTTCGTCAAAATTACGCATTACATCGCTAAAAAGTTGCGATATCTAAGAAAAACATAATTTATTTTATTAAAAATTAGATTTCAAACAAACATTCCGAGCTTTTAAGCCACATTATACAAATACTTGTCAAGAAAGTGGCTCTACTTCTAATCCTGATAAAGATAAATATTTCGAAAAGTTTTATTCGTATTAGAATTCTGATTTCATTAAAGATTTACGCATTTTTATTACATTAAGACGAGTTTTTTGTGAAAGTTTTAAATATTTTTGAACTTCTTACTGATGAATAACAAAAATATTTAACGTATTGTTCCGTGTAAATTTATGTGATTATAAATATATCGATATCTTGAACACTGTTAAGATATCTAACTGAAAACTCGCGAATAAAGTACAGATTCTGCATATACGTTGCGATTCGGCTATTTGTAACTTTTATGCTTATAGTTTCGTAAAAATTACGCATTACATCGCTAAACAGTTGCGGTATCAAAAAAAACAATCTGTATTTTATTAAAAATTAGATTTTAAACGAACATTTCGAGATTTTTAGCCACATCATACGAATACTTTTTAAGAAATAGGCTCTACTTCTATTTCCGATAAAAAAAAATATTTCAAAAAGTTTTATTCGTATCAGAATTCTAATTTCATAACAAATTTAAACAGTTTCGCTACATTAGGACGATTTTTTGAGTCAATTTTAAATATTTTTAACGTCTAACTGATGAATAACAAAAATGTTTACCGTATTGTTTCGTGTAAATTTAATTGATTATAAATATATCGATATCTTGATCACTGTTAAGAAATCTAACTGAAAATTCGCTAATAAAGTACAGATTCTGCATGTTGCGATTCGGCTATTTGTAACTTGTATGCTTAGGGTATCGTCATAATTACGAATTACATCGCAAAACAGTAGAGATATCTTATAAAAACATATTTTATTTCATTCAAAATTACATTTTAAACAAATATTCCGAGCTATTTAGCCATATCATACACATAATTTTTAAGAAAATGGCTCTACTTCTATTTCCGATAAAGAAAAATATTTTTTAAAAAAGTTTTATTCGTTTCAGAATTCTGATTTCATAACAAATTTACTCAAATTTTGGACATAAGGAATATTTTTTTGAGACAATTTAAAATATTTTTCAACGTCTAACTGATGAATAACAAAAATGTTTACCGTAATGTTCCGTGTAAGTTTAAGTGATTATAAATATATCGATATCTTGAACACTGTTAAGATATCTAACTAAAAACTCGCGAATAAAGTACAGATTCTGCATATACCTTGCGATTCGGCTATTTGTAACTTTATGCTTAGAGTTTCGTCAAAATTAAGCATTACATCGCTAAACAGTTGCGATATCTAAGAAAAACATAATTTATTTTATTAAAAATTAGATTTCAAACAAACATTCCGTGCTTTTTAGCCACATCATACAAATACTTTTTAAGAAAGTGGCTCTACTTCTAATCCTGAAAAAGAGAAATATTTCGAAAAGTTTTATTCGTATTAGAATTCTGATTTCATAAAAAATTTACGCATTTTTATTACATTAAGAAGAGTTTTTTGCGAAAGTTTTAAATATTTTTGAACTTCTTACTGATGAATAACATAAATATTTAACGTATTGTTCCGTGTAAATTTATGTGATTATAAATATATCGATATCTTGTACACTGTTAAGCTATCTAACAGATATCTCGCGAATAAAGTACAGATTCTGCATATACTTTTCGATTCGGCTATTTGTAACTTTTATGCTTAGAGTTTCGTCAAAATTACGCATTAAATCGCTAAACAGTTGCGATATCTAAGAAAAACATACTTTATTTTATTAAAAATTAGAATTTAAACAAACATTCCGAGCTTTTTAGCCACATCATACAAATACTTGTTAAGAAAGTGGGTCTACTTCTAATCCTGAAAAAGATAAATATTTCAAAAGTTTTATACGTATTAGAATTCTGATTTCATAAAAGATTTACGCATTTTTATTACATTAAGACGAGTTTTTTGTGAAAGTTTTAAATATTTTTGAACTTCTTACTGATGAATAACAAAAATATTTAACGTATTGTTCCGTGTAAATTTATGTGATTATAAATATATCGATATCTTGTAAACTGTTAAGCTATCTAACATATATCTCGCTAATAAAGTACAGATTCTGCATATACATTGCGATTCGGCTATTTGTAACCTCTATGCTTAGGGTATAGTCATAATTACGAATTACATCGCAAAACAGTAGAGATATTTTATAAAAACATACTTTATTTCATTCAAAATTACATTTTAAACAAACATTCAGAGCTTTTTAGCCACATCATACAAATACTTTTTAAGAAAATGGCTCTACTTTTATTTCAGATAAAGAAAAATATTTTGAAAAGTTTCATTCGAATCTTAATTCTGATTTCATAAAAAATTTACTTAATTTTGCAACATTAGGACGATTTTTTTGAGACAATTTAAAATATTTTTCAACGTCTAACTGATGAATAACAAAAATGTTTACCGTAATGTTCCGTGTAAGTTTAAGTGATTATAAATATATCGATATCTTGAACACTGTTAAGATATCTAACTGAAAACTCGCGAATAAAGTACAGATTCTGCATATACGTTGCGATTTGGCTATTTGTAACTTTAATGCTTAGAGTTTCGTAAAAATTACGCATTACATCGCTAAACAGTTGCGGTATCAAAAAAAACATACTGTATTTTATTTAAAATTAGATTTTAAACGAACATTTCGACATTTTTAGCCACATCATACGAATACTTTTTAAGAAATAGGCTCTACTTCTATTTCCGATAAAAAAAAATATTTTTTAAAAAAGTTTTATTCGTTTCAGAATTCTGATTTCATAACAAATTTACTCAAATTTGGTACATTAGGAATATTTTTTTGAGACAATTTAAAATTTTTTTCAACGTCTAACCCATGACTAACAAAAATGTTTACCGTAATTTTCCGTGTAAGTTTAAGTGATTATAAATATATCGATATCTTGAACACTGTTAAGATATCTAACTGAAAACTCGCGAATAAAGTGCAGATTCTGCATATACTTTGCGATTCGGCTATTTGTAACTTTTATGCTTAGAGTTTCGTCAAAATTACGCATTACATCGCTAAACAGTTGCGATATCTAAGAAAAACATACTTTATTTTATTAAAAATTAGATTTTAAACAAACATTCCCAGCTTTTTAGCCACATCATACAAATACTTTTTAAGAAAGTGGCTCTACATCTGATCCTGAAAAAGAGAAATATTTCAAAAAGTTTTATTCGTATCAGAATTCTGATTTCATAACAAATTTAAACAGTTTCGCTACATTAGGACGATTTTTTTGAGACAATTTTAAATATTTTTAACGTCTAACTGATGAATAACAAAAATGTTTGCCGTATTGTTTCGTGTAAATTTAATTGATTATAAATATATCGATATCTTGATCACTGTTAAGAAATCTAACTGAAAATTCGCTAATAAAGTACAGATTCTGCATGTTGCGATTCGGCTATTTGTAACCTCTATGCTTAGGGTATCGTCATAATTACGAATTACATCGCAAAACAGTAGAGATATTTTATAAAAACATACTTTATTTCATTCAAAATAACATTTTTAACAAACATTCAGAGCTTTTTAGCCACATCATAGAAATACTTTTTAAGAAAATGGCTCTACTTTTATTTCAGATAAAGAAAAATATTTCGAAAAGTTTCATTCGTATCAGAATTCAGATTTCATAAAAAATTTACTCAATTTTGCTACATTAGGACGATTTTTTTGAGACAATTTAAAATATTTTTTAACGTCTAACTAAAGAATAACAGAAATGTTTACCGCAATGTTCCGTGTAAGTTTAAGTGATTATAAATATATAGATTTCTTGAACACTGTTAATATATATAACTGAAAACTCGCTAATAAAGTACAGATTCTGCATGTTGGGATTCGGCTAGTTGTAACCTTTATGCTTAGGGTTTCGTCATAATTACGCATTGGATCGCAAACTTGTAGAGATATCTAAAAAAACACACTTTATTTTGTTTTTAATTACATTTAAAACAAATATTTCGAGCTTTTTAGCCACATCATATGAAAACTTTTTTAAAAAATTGGCTCTACTTCTAATCCTGAAAAAGAGAAATATTTCGAAAAGTTTTATTCGTATCAGAATTCAGATTTCATAAAAAATTTACTCAATTTTGCTACATAAGGACGAATTTTTTGAGACAATTTAAAATATTTTTCAACGTCTAACTGATGAATAACAAAAATGTTTAACGTGTTGTTCCGTGTAAATTTATGTGATTATAAATATATCGATATCTTGTACACTGTTAAGCTATCTAACAGATATCTCGCTAATAAAGTACAGATTCTGCATATACATTGCGATTCGGCTATTTGTAACCTCTATGCTTAGGGTATCGTCAAAATTACGAATTACATCGCAAAACAGTAGAGATATTTTATAAAAACATACATTATTTCAATCAAAATTACTTTTTAAACAAACATTCCGAGCTTTTTAGCCACATCATACAAATACTTTTTAAGAAAGTGGCTCTACTTCTAATCCTGAAAAAGAGAAATATTTCAAAAAGTTTTATTCGTATCAGAATTCTGATTTCATAACAAATTTAAACAGTTTCGCTACATTAGGACGATTTTTTTGAGACAATTTTAAATATTTTTAACGTCTAACTGATGAATAACAAAAATGTTTGCCGTATTGTTTCGTGTAAATTTAATTGATTATAAATATATCGATATCTTGATCACTGTTAAGAAATCTAACTGAAAATTCGCTAATAAAGTACAGATTCTGCATGTTGCGATTCGGCTATTTGTAACCTCTATGCTTAGGGTATCGTCATAATTACGAATTACATCGCAAAACAGTAGAGATATTTTATAAAAACATACTTTATTTCATTCAAAATAACATTTTAAACAAACATTCAGAGCTTTTTAGCCACATCATAGAAATACTTTTTAAGAAAATGGCTCTACTTTTATTTCAGATAAAGAAAAATATTTCGAAAAGTTTCATTCGTATCAGAATTCAGATTTCATAAAAAATTTACTCAATTTTGCTACATTAGGACGATTTTTTTGAGACAATTTAAAATATTTTTTAACGTCTAACTAAAGAATAACAGAAATGTTTACCGCAATGTTCCGTGTAAGTTTAAGTGATTATAAATATATAGATTTCTTGAACACTGTTAATATATATAACTGAAAACTCGCTAATAAAGTACAGATTCTGCATGTTGCGATTCGGCTAGTTGTAACCTTTATGTTTAGGGTTTCGTCATAATTACGCATTGCATCGCAAACTTGTAGAGATATCTAAAAAAACACACTTTATTTTGTTTTTAATTACATTTAAAACAAATATTTCGAGCTTTTTAGCCACATCATATGAAAACTTTTTTAAAAAATTGGCTCTACTTCTAATCCTGAAAAAGAGAAATATTTCGAAAAGTTTTATTCGTATCAGAATTCAGATTTCATAAAAAATTTACTCAATTTTGCTACATAAGGACGAATTTTTTGAGACAATTTAAAATATTTTTCAACGTCTAACTGATGAATAACAAAAATGTTTAACGTGTTGTTCCGTGTAAATTTAAGTGATTATAAATATATAGATTTCTTAAACACTGTTAATATATCTAACTGAAAACTCGCTAATAAAGTACAGATTCTGAATGTTCGTTGCGATTCGGCTATTTGTAACCTTTATGATAGGAGTATCGTTAAAATTACGCATTACATCGCAAAACAGTAGAGATATCTAAAAAAACATACTTTATTTTTTTCAAAATTACATTTTAACTAACATTCCGAGCATTTTAGCCATATCATACGACAACTTTTTTAGAAAATGGCTCTAATTCTAATCCTGAAAAAGAGAAATATTTTAAAAAGTTTTATTCGTATTAGAATTCTGATTTCATAAAAAATTTACGCATTTTCATTACATTAAGACGTATTTTTTGAGAAAATTTAAAATATATTTGAACTTCTTACTTATGAATAACAAAAACACTTACCGTATTGTTCCGTGTAAATTTATGTGATTATAAATATATCGATATCTTGTACACTGTTAAGCTATCTAACAGATATCTCGCTAATAAAGGACAGATTCTGCATATACATTGCGATTCGGCTATTTGTAACCTCTATGCTTGAAGTATCGTCAAAATTACGCATTACATCGCAAAACAGTAGAGATATCTTATAAAAACATACTTTATTTCATTCAAATTTACATTTAATCAAACATTCAGAGCTTTTTAGCCACATCATACACATACTTTTTAAGAACATGGCTCTACTTCTATTTCCGATAAAGAAAAATATTTCAAAAAGTTTTATTCGTATTAGAATTCTGATTTCATAACAAATTTACTAAAAATCGTTACGTTAGGACGATTTTTTTTGAGACAATTTTAAATATTTTTCAACGTCTAACTGATGAATAACAAAAATGTTTACCGTATTGTTCCGTGTAAATTTAAGTGATTATAAATATATCGATATCTTGAACACTGTTAAGAAATCTAACTGAAAACTCGCTAGTAAAGTACAGATTCTGCATGTTGCGATTAGGCTATTTGTAACCTGTATGCTTAGGGTATCGTCTTAATTACGAATTAAATCGCTAAACAGTAGAGATATCTTACAAAAACATACTTTACTTTTTTCAAATTACATTTTTAACAAACATTCAGAGCTTTTTAGCCACATCATACAAATACTTTTTAAGAAAATGGCTCTACTTTTATTTCCGATAAAGAAAAATTTTTCGAAAAGTTTTATTCGTATCAGAATTCAGATTTCATAAAAAATTTACTCAATTTTGCTACATAAGGACGAATTTTTTGAGACAATGTAAAATATTTTTCAACGTCTAACTGATGAATAACAAAAATGTTTAACGTGTTGTTCCGTGTAAATTTAAGTGATTATAAATATATCGATATCTTGAACACTGTTAAGAAATCTAAATGAAAACTCGCTAATAAAGTACAGATTCTGAATGTTCGTTGCGATTCGGCTATTTGTAACCTTTATTCTTAGGGTTTCGTCAAAATTACGCATTACATCGCTAAACAGTTGCGATATCTAAAAAAACATACTTTATTTTATTCCAAATTACGTTTTAAACGAACATTCTCAGCTTTTTAGCCACATCATAGACACACTTTTTAAGAAAATGGCTCTACTTCTATTTCCGATAAAGAAAAATATTTAGAAAAGTTTTATTCGTATCAGAATTCTGATTTCATAAAAAATTTACGCATTTTCATTACATTAAGACAAATTTTTTGAGAAAATTTTAAATATATTTGAACTTCTTACTGATGATAACAAAAATATTTACCGTATTCTTCCGTGTAGAAATATTTGTGATTATAAATATATCGATATCTTGTACACTGTTAAGCTATCTAACAGATATCTCGCTAATAAAGTACAGATTCTGCGTATACATTGCGATTCGGCTATTTGTAACCTCTATGCTTGGAGTATAATCATAATTACGCATTACATTCGAAAACAGTAAAAATATCTAAAAAAACATACTTTATTTTATTCTAAAGTACGTTTTAAACGAACATTTTGAGCTTTTTAGCCACATAATACAAATACTTTTTAAGAAAATGGCTCTACTTCAATCCCGAAAAATAAAAATATTTCGAAAAGTTTTATTTGTATCGGAATTTCGATTTCATAGGAAATTTAAACAGTTTCGCTACATTAGGACGATTTTTTTGAGACAATTTAAAATATTTTTCAACGTCTAACTGATGAATAACAAAAATGTTTACCGTATTGTTACGTGTAAATTTAAGTGATTATAAATATATCGATATCTTGAACACTGTTAAGAAATCTAACAGAAAACTCGCTAATAAAGTACAGATTCGGCATGTACGTTGCGATTCGGCTAATTGTAACATTTATGCTTAGGGTTTCGTCAAAATTACGCCTTGCATCGCAAAACAGTAAAGATATCTAAAAAAGTATACTTTATTTTAATCAAAATTACAATTTAAACGAAGATTCTGAACTTTTTAACTACATCATACAATTATGGATATCTTGAACACTGTTAAGATATTTATATGAAAACTCGCAAATAAAGTTCTTTCACTGCATTTACATTGAAATTAGACCATTTTTAACGTCTATACCTAGGTTATACTCAAAACTACGCATTATATCGCAAACCTGTAGAGATATTTACAAAAAATTTACTTCATTTTAATCAAAATTACAATATAAACCAAGATTCTGTGCTTTTTGACTACATCATACGAATATTTTTTTAAAAAAATTGTTTTATTTCTAAACTTGATAAAGAAATGTATTTCGAAAAGGTTTCTTCGTATCAGCGTTCAGTTTATTGTACATTAAGACGTTTGTTTGAGAATATTTTAGATGCCATACGTAAAATACCAACGTAAGGATTGTGATATACATTTATAAATAATGTTTGCAATATACTTTTATTTTTTACATCTTATTACAAGTTTATACCACGCGATTCAGCAAGGAAAAACGCTCGAGATCGCCTGAACCTGCAATCCCACAAAATTAAATAGAAAAGAACAACTGCTATCGGATTAATTCGAGAAAAGGAAACCTCCACTTGACTTATGAAATGCAAACAAACTTCCTAACAAGAAATAAAGTAATGCTTAAACTCACGTGTCAAAATTTCTGCTATTGCTGATGAAACTGCTTGGTTAACTGCGTTTCGCCACACACGAGGCAAGTTTCCAATCGAACAACGGCGTGACGAAGGAAAACAACACACTGGTGGTGAAACCTCAAACGACCCCCCCATCCCTACCTCAGCCCCATTACGTGCAAAAATACATCAACGACGTCACGTTTACGCTTATTTTTATTTGAATGAGTTCAAACGTGTATTGACTTTTGGCCCTTGCTGTTCTCCTCGTAAATATTCTGAGTCCTCTACTCCTGAGGACTTTAAAAAAATTTGGAAAGTGATGGGATTCGAACCCAAATATTATTGATTTTAAACTCAGTGTCTTAGTGCGTGAGCCATCTAGACCACCACGACGAGATGGAAGAAATATTTGGAACCTCAATCCCCAAAAACAAAAGGAGAAAAAAAAGTAAACCTGAGTTTGCCCAACGTACATTATTATTTAAATGTGCTGTTTGCTTTCGGCCTTTTATGTTCTCTTCATATATTTTCGAAGTGTCCACTGCTCTTCAAGAGTTTGCAGAATGTTGGTATAAGTCATGCCACTTATTCACCACGTCCGATTTCGTGCCCTATACCCGATATATATATATATATATATATATATATATATGTATATGTATGTATATATATATATATATAAATATATATATTGTTCTCATTATTCAGTTTTACATTATTTTAAAAGTTGTTTTAAATTTTAAAAAAATTATTTTTCGTGTTCACATCATCTTTATAAACTTAATTTCGCATTGTAAAATTTGTTTGTATTGACCTTATTGCTATTGTTAACTTTTCACATCAATTTATTTTAGATGGAATGTGCTATCACTGATCTGTATTATTCATCTACACCTAGGTGGTAAAGGAAGGATCTGTTGGAAATACAGGTGCATTTATTTCCATTGTATCTAAACCCCTCCTGCACCAATGCATTTTCATCAATTTAAATGTTAAATTCCGTAACAAATTTTTAGAAGGATGCATCTTCTTTGAATAGATGTAATCCTCAGCATCAACCGTTTCAAAAAACGAGGACCTGGAATAGTATCACCACTTGTCGAGAAAGTTTTGATTTTTCCCTAGCTATAAAATTCGAGACATATTGTAGAACAAACCTGTTTGTGGGAAAATCATTAATTCAAAAGGGATGACACCCTGTTAAACTGTCAATCCATAAAGGAGTTATTAGACCAATACTTTAATACCAATCCGAAAAACAATTAATTATTTTTTAAAACTTTATGTTATCCAACTTTTAAAATTATGTACAGTATTTTGTGGGTGAAAACTGAGATATATTTCAATATAAATCAAATTCTATAACTTCAATAATCAATTTAAAAGAGTGGTAAAAAAAACTCTGTTCATTCTCTTGTTTAATTACCTTGCAATTGTTTAACGTTTTCTGGAAGCTTGCATAAATGATATATCAGCAGTTTTTGTTTCTTGTTTTATAATTGTGGACATTTTAACACAGAATGTCGTTTACTTCAGATCGATAACTGCAGCTGTTTAGGAGATATATTTGTATTTCTGTTTTTTTTGAAATTTTTCTCTTAATCTTTCAAATAATCACTTATCTTTTAAAAACTTCTTATTTTCGCATCAATTAGGTATTTATCCTCATATAAGGCGCCACTCTGAACTCAATGCCGTTGACTGCAGGTCATTAACTGAAGCCAGAAGTGAACCTTCCGGGAGTAAGTTTTAAGGTCATAAAAAAATAAAATGCGTTCCTGGAAAAGTTGAAATAAAGTGGCGTTTTTTATAGGCGTCCGTGGTAATGGTACCAATACGTGAAGATTTTATATTAAAATTAAATTAATTTTTTTTTCGAATTTTTTCTTGATTGCATAAATGAAGGTCTCGAGGGAAAATTTTAAAATTATAAAAAAAAAATTATATGCGGGCTGCGGAATGTTGAAAAATCGAGGAGTTTTCATAAGCGTCCGTGGTAATGGTACCAATAAGTGATGATTTTGCACTAAAATATAATTTTTATTTTTTCGAATTTATTCACAAGTAAATACGTCTTGATGGCAGGAATGAATCTCCAGAACGAAAATTCAAAGTTTATGAAAAAAAATTAACCGCGCGCTAGGTAAAGTTAAAATAAAGTGGCAATTTTATAAACGTTCATTTTAATGGTACCAATAAGTGATGATTTTGTATTAAAATTTGCTTTATTTTTTTCCGTATTTTTTCACAAAAGTTAACCTCTTGATGGCGGAAATAAACCTCTCAAGCGGAATATTTAAAAAATTAAAAAAAAATTAAATGCTCGCTATTGAAAAAAATTGGCGTTTTCATAAGCATCCGTGATATTGGTACCAATACGTGATGATTTTATACTAAAATTTAAATATTTTTTTCGAATTTTTTCTCAAAGTTATACGTCTTGATCACCGAAATGAACCTCCCGAGGGAAAATTTTAATTTTGTAATAGAAATGCACGCTAGGGTATGTTAAAGATTCGGAAAAAAATGAATATTTGGAACAATGAAAGCAAAAGTTGAAAAAAAACAGCTATATCTCCTAAACGGTGGCCTTATCGATCTTCGGTCAACGTTATTGTGTTCAGCGTGGCGGCTTCATTGGGGACAGATACCTAATTCTCGCCATAAGGCGAAGCCTTGGAAGAAAAAAAAATTGAAATAACAGCTGCATTAATGGATCTGCGGTCAACGACATTGTGTTCAGCGTGGACGTTTCTTTAGGGATAGTGCCTAGTTGTCGCGAAAATAACAGAATCTGGATGATGATTGAATATTTAGAAGAATAAGAGCAAGATTTAATAAATAACTGAAAAACAGCTATATCCCCTAAACGGTCTACAAAATTGTAATAAACATGGCCGCTTCTATGGGGATAGATACCTAATTCTCGCGAAAAGACGAAGATTCGGTTTAATAAGGGCAATTTTTGAAAAATAATACAAAAATACAACTATAAATCTTAAACTGCTGCAGTTATCGATCTGCCAAAAACTACTTTGTATTCGGGGAGGCCGCTTCTGTTGAGATAAATACATAATTCTCACTGAAAGACGATGATTCGAAAGAAAATAAACATTTGGAAGAATAAGAGCAAAACTTTTTTTAAGAAAACAGAAAAAATACTATATCTCCTAAACGACTGCAGTTACCGATGTGCGGTCAACGGCTTTGTGTTCAGCGTTGCCGCTTCTATTCGGATAGATACGTATTTGTTGCGAAAATGAAAAATTTGGAACAATATTTTTAAAAAAAATATATTTCATAAACTGCTGCAGTTATCGATCAGCCATCAACTACATTGTAATCGGCGTGGCCGCTTCTATAGGTAAAATTATATAATTCTCACTAAAACACGCAGATTCGAAAAAAAATGAACATTTGGAACAATAAGTGCAGAATTTGAAAAACAAACCTGAATAACAGATATATCTTCTAAAGGGCGGCTGTTTTATTTCTGCGGTCTCCTAAATTGTGTTCTGCTAGGTCGCTTCTATGGGGATAGATACCTAATTTTATGCCAGAAGAATAATTTACGGGAAAAAATTGAATATTAAGGAAAATAAAACATGATTTAAAGAATAACAGAAAAACAGATATATCCCTTAAACGGCTGAAGTTTTCAATATGCAGTCAAAAGATATTTGTTCAGCGTGGTCGATTGTAATGGGATAGATAACTAACTATCGCGAAAAGACGATGATTTGGAAGAATAAAAGCAATATTTAAAAATAACAGAAAAAGAACTATATCACATTAACTGCTGCCGTTATCCATCTGCAAACATCAACATTGTAATCGGCGTGGCAGCTTCTAGTAGGATAAATACATAATTCTCGTGAGAAGAAGTTACGGAACATAATTGAATATTTAGAAGAATAAGAGCAAGATTTTAAAAAAATATTAGAAAAAAGCTATATCCCCTAAACGGCTGCAGGTATTTATCTACGGTCAACAAAATCGTGTTAAGCGTAAATACTGAATTCTCGCGAAAAAACCTAGATTTTGAAGTATAAAAGCCATAATGAAAAAAACGAGAGAAATAGCTATATCTACTAAACGGCTGCAGTTATTGATTTGCGGTCAACAGAATTGTGTTCGACGTGGCCGACTGTATGGGGATAGATACCTAATTCTAGAGAAAAGACGAAGATTTGGAAGAATGAGTGCAAAAATTTAAAAAACATAAAACCAGCTATATTACCTTAAAGGCTGCAGTTATCGTCGTGCCAACAACGAATTTTTATTAAGAAAGCCCCTTGTATCAGAAAAGATACCAAATTCTCACGAAATAAGGAAGATTTAGAAAAAAAATTAAAATTTAGAAGAATAATAAAAAAAAATTATATACTTTTAAAAACAGGTATGTGTCCTAAACGGCTGCTATTATCGATCTGCGGTCAACGGAATTGTGTCCAGCGTGGCGCCCTATATCAGGATAGATACCTAATTGACGCGAAAAGACGTAGATTCCGAAGAAAAATGAATATTTGCATGAATAAGGGAAAAAGTTAAAAAAAAGCTATATTTCCAAAACATATGCAGTTATAGATCTGCGGTCCTTTTCTTTGTGTTCAGCGTGGCAGCTTATATCCGGACAACTACCTCTTTTCGCAAAATAACGAAGATTTAGACGAAAACTGAAATTCAGACGAGTAAGAGAAATTAAATTTGAAAAAATTTAAAACATTTTTGATCTTCTTACTGATAAATAACTAAAATGTTTACCGTATTGTTCCGTGTAAATTATAATGATTATAAAATTATCGATTTCTTGAACACTGTTAAAATATCTATCAGAAAACTCGCAAATAACGTTCTTTCTCTGCATTTCCATTGCAATTCGACTATTTGTCACCTCTATACCTAGGTTATACTCAAAACTACGCATTATAACGCTAAAAAGTAGAGATATCTAAAAAAACTTACTTTATTTTAATCAAAATTACATTTTAAACAAAGTTTCTGAGCTTCTTAACTATAGCATACAATTATTTTTATAAAAAATTGCTCTATTTCTAATCCCAATAAAGAAAAAGATTTCGAAAAGATTTCTTCCTATCAGCATTCTAAATTAATATTAAATTTACTCATTTTACGTAAATTAGGAAGTTTTATTGAGAAAATTTATAACATTTAGATCTTCGTACTGATGAATAACTAAAATGTGTACCGTATAGTTACGTGTAAATTTTGGTGCTAATAAAATTATCGATATCTTGAAAACTGTTAAGATATTTATGTGAAAACTCGCAAATAAAGTTCCTTCAACTTACTCAATTTTAGTACATTCGGACGTTTTTTTGAGAAAATTTAAAATATTTTTGATCTTCTTACAAATAAGTGACTAAAATGTTTACCGTATTGTTCCGTGTAAATTATGATGATTATAAAATTATCGATTTTTTGAACACTGTAAAAATATCTATCAGAAAACTCGCAAAAAACGTTCTTTCTTTTCATTTACATTGCAATTCAACTACTTGAATCATCTATACCTACGTTATACTCAAAACTACGCATTTTCTCGGAAACCAGTACTAATATCTATAAAAAACTTTATTTTAATCAAAAATACAATTTAAACGAAGATTTTGAAATTTTTATCTTCATCATACGAATATTTTTTTTTAAATATTGCTTAATTTTAAACCCGATACAGAAAAATATTTCGAAAAGTTTTCTGTGTATCAGCATTCTGATTTCATAACAAGTTTTTTCATTTTCAGTACTTTGAAACGTATTTATGAGAAATTTTTTTAATATTTTTCTAAGTGATAAATAACTAAAATGTTTACGAAATTGTTCCTGGTAAATTTTTGTGATAATAAATTTATCGATATATTTAACATTGTTAAGATATCTTTCGTAAAACCCCTAAAAAAGTTATTTCTCTTCATTTACATTGCTAATCGACTATTTATAACCTCTATACCTAGGTAATACTCAAAATTACGCATTTTTCACGCAAACCAGTACTGATTTTTAAAATTAAACTGTATTTTAACCAAAATTACAATTTTAACAAATATATCATATATAATACGAATATATATGTTTTTAAAATTGCCCAATTTAAAACCTTATACAGAAAAAGATTTCGAAAAGTTTTCTTCGTATTAGCATTCGGATTTTATAACAAGTTTTCTCATTTACAGTACTTTGAGACGTATTTATGAGAAAATTGAATATTTTTGGGCTTCTAACAGATGAATAACTAAAATGTTTAGAAATTGTTCCTAGTAAATTTTCGTGATTATAAATTTATCGATATCTTTTACATTGTTAAGATATCTTTCTGAAAACTTCCTAATAAAGTTATTTCTCTCCATTTACATTGCGATTGAACTGTTTATAACCTCTATACCTAGGTAATACTCAAAACTACGCATTTTATCGCAAACCAGTAGAGATATCAAAAAAAAAATTAATTTAATTTAAACAAAATTACATTTTAAATTAGGATTCTGAGCTTTTTTACTAAATCATACGAATATTTTTCTATAAAAATGTTGTTTCTAATCCTGATAAAGAAAATTATTTTGAAAAGTTCTCTTCGTATCTACATTCTGAATTCGTAAAAATTTTACTCAATTTTAGTACATTCGGCCATTTTTGAGAAAATTTAAAATATTTTTGAATTTCTTACAAATAAGTAACTAAAATGTTTACCGTGGATTATGATGATTATAAAATTATCGATTTCAGGAACACTGTTAAAATATCTATCAGAAAACTCGAAAATAACGTTCTTTCTGTGCATTTACATTGCAATTTGACTACTTGAAACCTCTATACCTAGGTTATATCGCAAACCAGTAGTGATAATTAAAACAACTCACTTTTTTTATCAAAACTACATTTTAAAAGAAGTTTCTGAGCTTCTTAACTATATCATACGAATATTTTTTAAAATATTGATATTTTACTAATCCCAATAAAGAAAAAGATTTAAAAAAGTATTCAACGTATCAACATTCTAAATTCAGAATAAATTTATTCATTTTACGAAATTATGAAGTTTTTTTTGAGAAAATTTATAATATTTTTGAACTTCTTACAGATGAATAACTAAAATGTGTACTGTATAGTTAGGTGTAAATTTTGGTGATTATAAAACTATCGATATCTTGAACACTGTTAAGATATTTATCTAAATACTCGCAAATAAAGTTCTTTCATTCATTTACATTGCAATTAGACTACTTTTAACATGTATATCTACGTAATAGTCAAAACTACGCATTATATCGCAAACCAGTAGAGATATCTAAAATGAAATTACTTTATTTTTATCAAACTTACATTTTAAACCAAGATTCTAAACTTTTTATCTACATCATACGAATATTTTTTTAAAAAAATTGCTGTATTTCAAAACCCGATACAGAAAAAGATTTACAAAAGTTTTATTCGTATCAGCATTTTTATTTCATAACAAGTTATGTCATTTTCAGTACTTTTAGACGTATTTATGAGAAAATTAAAAATATTTTTCATCTTCTAAGTGATGAATAATTAAAATGTTTACGAAATTTTCCTGGTAAATTTTGGTGATTATAAACTTATCGATATCTTTAACATTGTTAAGATATCTTTCAAAAACTCCCTAATAAAGTTATTTCTCCCAATTTACATTGCGATTCGACTATTTATAAGCTCTATACCTATGTAATACTCAAAACTACGCATTTTGTCGCAAACCAGTAGATATATCAAAAAGAAAATTACTTTATTTTAATCAAAATTACATTTTAAATTAAGATTCCGAGCTTTTTTACTACATCATATGAATAATTTTTCTATAAAATTGTCGTTTCTAATCCTGATAAAGAAAATTATTTCGAAAAGTTCTCTTCGTATCAACATTCTGAATTCGTATAAAATTTACTCAACTTTAGTACATTCGGACGGCTTTTTAAGAAAATTTAAAATATTTTTGATCTTTTTACAAATAAGTAACTGAAAGGTTTACTGTATTGTTCCGTGTAAATAATGATGATTTTAAAATTATCGACTTATAGTACAGTGTTAAAATATCTATCAGAAAACTTGCAAATAACGTTTTTTCTCTGCATTTACATTGCAATTCGACTACTTGAAACCTCAGTACCTAGGTTACATCGCAAACTTGTAGAGATATTTAAAAAAACTTACTTTATTTTAATCATAGTCACATTTTAAACGAAGTTTTTGAGCTTCTTAACTACATCATACGAATATTTTTTTTAAAAATTGCCCTTTTACTAATCCCAATAAAGAAAAAGATTTCGAAAAGTTTTCATCGTATCAAAATTCTAAATTCATAATAAATATATTAATTTTATGAAATTAAGAAGTTTTATTGAGAAAATTTATAAAATTTAGAACTTCTTACTGATAAATAACTAAATTGTGTACCGTATAATTACGTGTAAATTTTGGTGATTATAAAATTATCAATATCTTGAACACTGTTAAGATATTTATCTGAAAACTCCCAATTAAAGTCCTTTCACTGCATTTACATTGCAATTAGACTACTTTTCACCTGTATACCTAGGTTATACTAAAAACTGCGCATTAGATCGCTCACCATTAGATATATCTAAAATAAAATTACTTTATTTTTATCAAAATTACATTTTAAACCAAGATTCTGAACTTTTTAACTACATAATACGAATATTTTTTTAAAAAAATGCTCTATTTCTAAACCCGATACAGAAAAAGATTTTTAAAAAATTTTTTTTATCAGCATTCCGATTTCATAACAAGTTTTCTCATTTTCAGTACTTTTACACGGATTTATGAGAAAATTAAAATATTTTTGAACTTTTAACAAATGAATAACTAAAATGTCTACGAAATTGTTTCTGGTTAATCTTGGTGATTAAAAATTTATCGATATCTTTAACATTGTTAAGATATCTTTCTGAAAACTCCCGAATAAAGTTCTTTCCTTCCATTTACATTGCATTTTAACTACTTGAATCATCTTTACCTACGTTATACTAAAAACTTTGCATTTTATCGCAAACCAGTAGAGATATCAATAAGAAAATTACATTATTTTATCAAAATTACATTTTAAATTATGATTTTGAGCTTTTTTCTACATCATACAAATAATTTTTCTATAAAATTGTTGTTTCTATACCTGATAAAGAAAATTATTTCGTAAAGTTCTCTTCGTATCAATATTCTGAATTCGTAAAAAAGATACTCAATTTTAGTACATTCGGACGGTTTTTAGAGAAAATTTAAAATATTTTTGATCTTTTTTCAAATAAGTAACTGAAATTTTAACTGTATTGTTCCGTGTAAATTATGATGATTATAAAATTAGTGACTTATAGAACACTGTTAAAATATCTATCAGAAAACTTGCAAATAACGTTCTTTCTCTGCATTTACATTGCAATTCGACTACTTGAAACCTCAGTACCTAGGTTAGATCGCAAACCATAAAGATATTTAAAAAAACTTACTTTATTTTAATCATACTTACATTTTAAACGAAGTTTTTGAGCTTCTTAACTATATCATACGAATATTTTTTTAAAAAATTGCTCATTTAGTAATCCCAATAAAGAAAAAGATTTCATGGTATCAAAATTCTAAATTCATAATAAATTTTTTAGTTTTACGAAATTAAGAAGTTTTATTGAGAAAATTTATAAAATTTAGAACTTCTTACTGATGAATATCTAAAATGTGTACCGTATAGTTACGTGTAAATTTTGGTGATTATAAAATTATCGATATCTTGAACACTGTTAAGATATTTATCTGAAAAATCGGAAATAAAGTTCTTTCACTGCATTTACATTGAAATTAGACCTCTTTTAACCTGTATACCTAGGTTATACTCAAAACTACGCAGTATATCGCAAACCAGTAGAGATATCTACAAAAAACTTAATTTATTTTAATCAAAATTACATTATAAACCAAGATTCTGAGCTTTTTCACTACATCATACGAATATATTTTTTAAAAAATTGTTGTATTTCTAAACCTGATAAAGAAAAGTACTTCGAAAAGTTCTCTTAGTATCAGCGTTCAGAATTCATAAAAAATTTACTCTTTTTTAGTACATAAATAATTTTTTTAAAAAAAATTTAAAATATTTTTGATGTTCGTACTGATAATTAACTAAAATGTTTAACGTATTGTTCCGTGTAAATTATGGTAGTTATTAAATTATCGATTTCTTGAACACTGTTAAAATATATATTAGAAAACTCGCAAATAATGTTCTTTCTCTGCAGTTACATTGCAATTAAACTAATTTTAAATTTTATACCTAGTTTATACTCAAGACTACGCATTATTTCGCAAACAAGTAGAGATATTTAAATAAATATACTTTATTTAAATCAAAATTTATATTTCAAACGAAATTTCTGAGCTTCTTAACTATATCATACGAATATTTTTTTAAAAAAATTTCTCTTTTTCTAATCCCAATAAAGAAAACAGATTTAGAAATGTTTTTATCGCATCAGGAATCTAAATTCATAATAAATTTACTCTTTTTACGTAAATTCAGAAGTTTTTTTCAGAAAATTGTTATTTTTGAATTTCTTTCTGAGAATATCTAAAATGTGTACCGTACAGTTACGTGAAAATGTTGGTGATTATAATATTAACGATATCTTAAACGGTGTTAAAATATAGATCTGTATACTTGCAAATAAAGTTCTTTCACTGCATTTACATTGAAATTAGACTACTTTTAATCTCTATACCTAGTGTATACTCAAAACTACGCACTATATCGCAAACCAGTAGAGATATCTAAAAAAAACGTATTATATTTTAATCAAAAATAAATTTTAAATTAAGTTTCAGAGCTTCTTAACAATATAATACGGATATTTTTTTAACAAATTGCTCTTTTTCTAATCCCAATAAAGAAAACAGATTTCGAGATGTTTTCAACGTATCAGGAATCCAAATTCATAATAAATTTACCCTTTTTTCGTAAATAATGATGTTTTTTTGAGAAAGTTTTATATTATTTTTGAACTTCTTACTGATAAATAAGTAAAATGTTTACCGTATTGTTCCGTGTAAATTATGGTGATTATAAAATTATCGATTTCTTGAACACTGTTAAAATATATATTAGAAAACTCGCAAATAAATTTCTTGATCTGCATTTACATAGCAATTCTACTACTTGTAACCTCTATACCTAGGGTATTGCTCAAAACTACGCATTATATCGCATACATGTAGAGATAACTTACTTTATTTCAATCAAAATAACATTTTAAACAAAGTTTCTGGGCTTCTTAACTATATCATACGAATATATTTTTAAAAAATTGATCTGTTTCTAAACCCGATACAGAAAAAGATTTCGAAAAGTTTTCTTCGTATCAGCATTCTGATTTCATAACAAGTTTTCTCATTTTCAGTTCTTTCAGACGTATTTATGAGAAAATTTACAATAATTTTGAACTTCTAACTGATGAATAACTAAAATGTCTACGAAATTGTTCCTGGTTAATCTTGGTGATTATAAATTTATCGATATCTTTAACATTGTTATATATCTCGCTAAAAAAGTACAGATTCTGCATGTACGTTGCGATTCGGCTATTTGTAACCCCTATGCTTAGGGTATCGTCATAATTACGAATTACATCGCAAAACAGTAGAGATATCTAAAAAAACATACTTTATTTTATCCAAAATTACATTTAAACAAACATTCCGAGCATTTTAGCCACATCATACGAATACGTTTTACGAAAATGGCTCTACTTCTATTTCCGATAAAGAAAAATATTTCGAAAAGTTTTATTCGTATCAAAATTCTGATTACAAAAAAAAATTTACTAAATTTCGCTACATTAGGACGATTTTTTCGAGACAATTTAAAATATTTTTCAACGTATAACTGATGAATAACATAAATGTTTACTGTAATGTTCCGTGTAAGTTTAAGTGATTATAAATATATCGATATCTTTAACACTGTTAAGATATCTAACTGAAAACTCGCGAATAAAATACAGATTCTGCATGTACGTTGCGATTCGGCTATTTGTAACCTTTATGCTTAGGGTTTCGTCAAAATTACGCATTGCATCGCAAACAGTTGCGATATCTAAAAAAACATACTTTTTTCATTCAAAACTAGCTGGGTGCCCGCGGTTGCCCGTGTACTTATTTATATAAAACCGAAAAAGTATTTAATTCTATATTAATCATAAGTCAGGAGTGATTTAACCTAAATCTAACTGTTCCGTACATTGTTTAGACTGATGGTGCATTAATTGAAAAGCTATAAAATGCATTGAATTTTATTGCATCATTCGCAACAAACATACCTCCAAATTTCTTCTTAAATATACTCCTTGAGTACTGCAGGATATAATTGTCTCTCATTCTTCGGACATTACCAAAGATTAAATTGATGAAATTCTTAGATAGATTCAAAATGTAAACAAATGGTCACCATATTAGTCACTAATATGGCACGAAAATCAAATTACATTCTGCAAAGATCATAAAGTATTCGTATTGTTTTTTTTATTATCATTCGATGGACTATTGATAGATAAAATTATACTTTTGAGTCAATGAAAATATTTCTGCTTTATTACATTAAAAAAAATTAACTATTTCGATTATCATGTTTAAATAATTTCCATCGCCGTTCAACCCCGCCAATGGGGGTTAAACGCCAAGTTGAATGTCATAATTAAAATAGGTGACATCCATAGCTTCAATTCAGACTCCAAACTCTAATGTGATTGCGAAATTTTTATGTAATGCCACTACACCCTAAACCCTTAATGGTGCACCACTCACAAACCAGAAAGACGTGGAAATTATACACGGATTTGATTAATTCCGTTGATATTGAATTATATTGATTCGACCCAAAAACCGGCCGGTTAACATGTTCAAAGTTTGTAGCCCCGTCTCTTCCCCCAAACCCCGATAATCCCCGTCAACACCCCCCCTCAAACACCCCGCGCGTTGACCAGATTTTCATAATTTAACTCAGCGACATCCGTAACCCAGATTTTACTCGAATATCGGTTGTTTTTGCGTTAATTTTATAAAACGCCCCTTCACTCCTAAAGGTCCACCGCTTCCCATGACGAAATGGGTTGAAATCATTCACAAATAACATCAATAGAAATACATGTTTTATAATTAACCATGAAAAATATTTATTCAACACAAATATCTGCAGTGTTTGCATGTTGCAAATTTACCACCCCATCCGCCCCCGCCTACAAATATTTATCCGACTCAAATATCAGCTGTTTTGACATGGTTTAGTATTCCCACACCCGTCCACACCCACCCCTAAGCGTGCTCCCTTATTATGCTGATAAAGGTTGAAATTTTACACACACAACATTAGTAGAAATACAATCAATATAATTAACCCTTGAAAATATTCTACGCTAATGATTGCATGTTTCAAAATATCCACACCTAACCACCTAAATCCTGGGGGTTAAATGAGCAAATTGGTTGTCATAATTAAACTCGACGACATCTATAACCTTGGTTTTGACTCCAATCTCGGTTGTCTTCCCGTTATTTCCTTGTAACGCCCTTCCATACCCACCCTAAGTGTTCTCCTTTACCATGCTCTAAGGGGTTAAAATTATACAAATTGCTAGAAACATTATCAACTCTTTGACCCCTAAAAATATCCGAATCAAATATCGGTTTCCGTAGGATGTTAGAATATTTTATCCCCAACCTTTGAGCGTTCTCACCTCTGAAAGGGGTTGAAATTTTACAAACAACATCGGTAGAAATACTATCAACGTAAATGACCCTGACACTTATTTATTCCACGTTAATATCAAAGATTTATTACGTTTTAAAAATTCCACCCCGTCCGTGCCCGTCCCTGGGGTTTAAAGAGAATGTCATAATCAAATTCAGTGACATACATAACCCTGAATTCGACTCCAATCTTGATTGCTTTTGCGTTATTTTTATGTAATGCCACTCCACCCCAAACCCGTAAAGGGAGCTCCGCTCCCAATCCCGAAAGGGGTTGAAATTAACTGAACGACATCAACATTCATCATGTAATCTGATCTCTGTACTTTTTTACTATCCAAATGGGATAGTATATAGAATTTCATAAATGTTTATCTAAATCAGATGATTTTTGGACATAGTAACATTAATTTAGATTCCAAATTTGGGAAGAGCCTTTGCAATTCACATATGTAATTTTTTACAGTTCTAAGCTACAATGCAAAGTAAACAATTGAAAGCATAACTTTGAGCTGGAAAAATTATTTATATATAAGTTTTGGAAGTCTTTTAAGTAAAATACATTAATAAATTATATATACCGTATACAGATTTATGTTGTTTGAATGTTAATTAGCTGTTCATTTCTATCCAAATGTGTTTATAATGGTGACTATGACACATTTAAAACAATTCAATTTCTAAAACGATAAATTTACATCTTTTTTAAAAGTATTATCCAATTGCAGACAAATGTATATCATCACTTCTTTTTGTCAGTATTTGGCTATAAAACCTACTTCATAAAAATGAGGATATGAGCCTATATCTAATAATATTATATAATATAATAATATATATATATATTGAACAATATATGTATATATGTATATATATATTACTTCATAAAAATAAGGATATGAGCTGTCTAATATTTAAAAAATATTAATTTCTAAAATGAAAATTTTACATTTGTTACATTTGTTACATCTGTTATATCTGTTTGTAAATGAATAATAAGAAAAGTAGCCAAATACAGACAAATGTACCTCATCACTTATTTTGTATGATTCTTATAGTTAAAATATAAAAATTCAAAAGAGAGCTATATGAATAATAAAAAAACCTACTTCATAAAACTGAGGATATGTCCCTATACCTAATATATATATTTATTGAAAAATATTATTAACATAACTTTCAGCTGGAAAAATTATATATATACAAATTTGGGAAGTCTTTTATGTATATATATATATATATACATATACCTTATACAAAATTTTGTTATGCCTGGCTGAATAATTTTGACTATGTCACATTTGAAACAACATAGTTTCAAAAATTTCTAAATTAATAAATTTACATCTGTTTTAAAATTATTAATAATAAAAGTATTATCCAATTGCAGACAAATGTATATAATCACTTTTTTTTGTCCGAATTTGGCTATAAAACCTACTCCATAAAAATGAGGATATGAGCCTATATCTATTATATATATATTTATTGATCAATATATGTATATATATATATATATCATATTTCTAAAATGAAAATTTTATCTCCTGTTTTATAAATTAATGATAAGAATATAGAGTAATGTATATCATCACTTCTTTTGTGTAATACATACTCCGGTACATTTGTGGTATACAACCAAAACCGTTGTGAATATAATCGTATTTACTCCAGATAACTGAAAGGAGTCAAAGTACTCTTTGGTGGATTCTACTCTCTGACGTTGGTAGCATTGTATAAGAAATGCAATACATTAAGGTATGCGTCAACTCTCAAAAAAGAAAATATTAACGATATTGCACAAAATTTATTTTTAACAGTTCTCACATGGAATTACTCCCTTAGACTTTAAACATTTATAATCAAATATGTGAAATTATAATGATACGTACATAACAAAATTTTTTTTATGAATTTCACTTTAAGAATACGTCACGTTCTGCATATTTTTAATCAATCAAATTATAATGATTAAGAAGTATTAGGGATTGTGTTTTCCATCATTCTTAGTCTCCTCCGGTGCATGTAGAAAGCTATAATTGGGCAGAAGATATAATTGGTCCGTGATCCCGTTAAATATGCCCCGTTAAAAGTCAAGTTTTTTAACAACATCAGTTGGACGGATTGTATAACTTTTCATATTGATGCTGGTTATAATTAAACTTATTATTTTGAGAAATACGTTGCATAAAGTACAGTAATTACACTCATAATTCAATGTAAATGTTCCTAATCCCGTACATACTTTCAACCGATGTTAATTTAAAGGTTAAGAAATTCATTGAATTTTATAGTATCATTACCATACCTTGAATCTCTTTACGAATAGAATACTTAAGTATACTCTTGTGTATAGCAAGATATAACTGTCCATCTGTATTCAGACATTACGAAAGATTAGGCTGATGAAATTGATGGCTACATCCACAATGTAATCAGCTGGTGGTCTCACTTAATATGCGCACGAAAATTAACTTACATTTTCCGCAAGGAGAACAAAGTAGTTCGTATTGTTTATTATTACAGTTTGATGCAGTATTTGATGCAGTATTACTGAATAAAATTATACTTTTTATTCAATCCATATATTTCAGCTTTATTTCATTACGAAAATGGGAACTATATTTTATGTCTCGCCAACGTACGTGACGTCACGGTCTCTTCGCGCGCAGTAATTTAACACTAAATAATAACATTAACTCTTATGGGAAAATTCGCAAAAATAATTCAACTACAATTCTTTCCACCTTTATGCTATGGGTTTGTCACCCCCACAGTACCGGTTCTCGATTTTGGCAGAATACGTATTCCAATTTTTGTTGCATTCTGTCCACGCGATAAAATTTGTATAAAAAACAACGTAAATACAAACATACATACATACATACATACATACATACAAATATACATCCTTTTTTATTATATAGACTAAATTTTAAAGAAACATTTCGAGCTTTTTAGACACATCATACAAATAATTTTTAAGAAAATGGCTCTACTTCTAATCCTGAAAAAGAGAAATATTTCAAAAAGTTTTATTCGTATTCGAATTCTGATTTCATAAAAAATTTACGCATTTTTATTAAATTAAGACGAATTTTTTGAGAAAATTTTAAATATTAATGAACTTCTTACTGATGAATAACAAAAATATTTACCGTATTGTTCCGTGTAATTTTATGTGATTATAAATATATCGATATCTTGTACACTGTTAAGCTATCTACCAGATATCTCGCTAATAAAGTACAGATTCTGCATATACATCGCGATTCGGCTATTTGTAACCTTAATGCTTAGGGTTACGTCAAAAATACGCATTGCATCGCAATACAGTAGAGATATCTAAAAAAAAAAAACTTTATTTTATTAAAAATTACATTTTAAACCAAAATTCTGAGCTTTTTAGCCACATCATACAAATACATTTTACGAAAGTAAGCTTACTTCTATTTACGATAAAGAAAAATATTTTGAATAGTTTTATTCGTATCAGAATTTTGATTTCATAAAAAATTTACTCAATTTCGCTACATTAGGACGATTTTTTGAGACAATTTAAAAACTTTTTCAACGTCTAACTGATGAATAACAAAAACGTTTACCGTACTGTTCCTTGTAAATTTAAGTGACTATAAATATATCGATATCTTGAACACTGTTAAGCTATCTAACAGATATCTCACTAATAAAGTACAGATTATGCATATACATTGCTATTCGGCTATTTGTAACCTTTATGCTTTGGGTTTCGTCAAAATTACGCATTGCATCGCAAAACAGTAGAGATTTCTAAAAAAAACATACTTTTTTTAATTCAAAATTACATTTTAAACAAACATTCCGAGTTTTTTAGCCAAAAATACGAATAATTTTTAAGAAAATAGCTCTATTTCTAATCCTGAAAAAGATAAATATTTCGAAAAGTTTTATTCGTATTAGAATTCTGATTAAATAAAAAATTAACGCATTTTTATTACATTAAGACGAATTTTTTGTTAAAATTTTAAATATTTTTGAACTTCTTACTGATGAATAACAAAAATATTTACCGTATTGTTCCGTGTAATTTTATGTTATTATAAAAATATCGATATCTTGTACACTGTTAAGCTATCTAACATATATCTCGCTAATAAAGTACAGATTCTGCATGTATGTTGCGATTCGGCTATTTGTAACCTTTATGCTTAACGTTTCGTCAAAATTACGCATTACATCGTTAAACAGTAGAGATATCTAAAAAAAACATACTTTATTTAATTCAAAATTACGATTTTTAAGGAACATTCCGAGCTTTTTAGCTACATCATACGAATAATTTTTAAGAAAATGGCTCTATTTCGAATCCTAAAAAGAGAAATATTTCGAAAAGTTTTATTCGTATTAAAATTCTGATTTCATAAAAAATTTACGCATTTTCATTACATAAAGACGAAATTTTTGAGAAAATTTTAAATATTTATGAACTTCTTGTTGATGAATAAAAGAAATATTTACCGTATTGTTCCGAGTAAATTTATGTGATTATAAATATATCGATATCTTGTACACTGTTAAGCTATCTAACAGATACCTCGCTAATAATGTAGAGATTCTGCAGATTCATTGCGATTCGGCTATTTGTAACCTCTATGCTTAGGGTATCGTCATAATTACGCATTTCATCGCAAAACAGAAGAGATATCTAAAAAACAAACTTTATTTTATTACAAAATACATTTTAAATAAATATTTCGAGCATTTTATCCACATCATACAAATACTTTTTAAGAAAATGGCTCAACTTCTATTTCCGATAAAGAAAAATATTTTGAAAACTTTATTCGTATCAGAATTCTGATTACATAAAAAATTTACTCAATTTCGCTACATTAGGACAATTTTTTTGAGACAATTTAAAATATTTTTCAACGTCTAACTGATAAATAACAAAAATGTTTACCGTAATAATCCGTGTAAGATTAAGTGATTATAAATATATCGATATCTTGAACACTGTTAAGAAATCTAACTGAAAACTCGCTAATAAAGTACAGACTCTGCATGTACGTTGCGATTCGGCTATTTGTAACCTTTAAGCTTAGGGTTTCGTCAAAATTACGCATTGCATGGAAAAACAGTATAGATATCTAAAAAAAACATACTTTACTTAACTCAAAATTACATTTTAAAACAACATTTCGAGCTTTTTAGCCACATCATACGAATACTTGTTTAGAAAATGGCTCAACTTCTAATCCTGAAAAAGAGAAATATTTTGAAAAGTTTTATTCGTATTCGAATTCTGATTTCATAAAAAATTTACGCATTTTTATTACATTAAGACGCAATTTTTGAGAAGATTTTAAATATTTACGAACTTCTTACTGATGAATAACAAAAATATTTACCGTATTGTTCCGTGTAATTTTATGTGATTATAAATATATCGATATCTTGTACACTGTTAAGCTATCTAACAGATATCTCGCTAATAAAGTACAGATTCTGCATATACTTTGCGATTCGGCTATTTGTAACCTTAATGCTTAGGGTTACGTCAAAATTACGCATTGCATCGCAAAACAGTAAAGATATCTAAAAAAACATACTTTATTTAATTCAAAATTACATTTTAAACAAACATTCCGAGCTTTTTAGCAACATCATACAAATACTTTTTAAGAAAATGGATCTACTTCTAATCCTGAAAAAGAGAAATATTTTGAAAAGTTTTATTCGTATTAGAATTCTGATTTCATAAAAAATTTACGCATTTTCATTACATTAAGACGCAATTTTTGAGAAGATTTTAAATATTTACGAACTTCTTACTGATGAATAACAAAATAATTTACCGTATTGTTTTGTGTAAATTTATGTGATTGTAAATATATCGATATATTGAACACTGTTAAGCTATCTAACAGATATCTCGTTAATAAGGTACAGATTCTGCATATACATTGCGATTCGGCTATTTGTAACCTTTATGCTTAGGGTTTCGTAAAAATTACGCATTGCATCGCAAATCAGTAGAGATATCTAAAAACATATACTTTATTTAATTCAAAATTACATTTTTAACGAACATTCCTAGCTTTTTAGCCACATCATACAAATACATTTAAAGAAAATGGCTCTATCTCTATTTCCGATAAAGAAAAATATTTCAAATAGTTTATTCGTATCAGAATTCAGATTTTATAAAAAATTTACTCAATTTCGCTAAATTAGGTCGATTTTTTTGATACAATTTAAAAAAATTGTCAACGTCTAACTAATGAATAATAAAAATGTTTAACGTATTGTTCCGTAAAAATTTAAGTGATTATAAATATATCGATATCTTGAACATTATTAAGAAATCTAACTGACAACTCGCTAATAAAGCATAGATTCTGCATGTACGTAGCGATTCGGCTATTTGTAACCTTTATGCTTAGGGTTTCGTCAAAATTACGCCTTGCATCGCAAAACAGTAGAGATATCTAAAAAAATAAACTTTATTTAATTCAAAATTACATTTTAAACGAACATTCCGAGCTCTTTAGCCACATCATACAAATACAATTAAAGAAAATGGCTCCATCTCTATTTTCGATAAAGAAAAATATTTCGAAAAGTTTTATTCGTATCAGATATCTGATTTCATAAAAATATTACTCAATTTCGGTAAATTAGGACGATTTTTTTGAGACAATTTAAAATATTTTTTAACGTCTAACTGATGAATAACAAAAATGTTTACCGTGTTGTTCCGTGTAAATTTAAGTGATAATAAATATATCGAAATCTTGAACACTGTTAAGCTATCTAACAGATATCTCGTTAATAAAGTACAGATTCCGCATATACATTGCGATTCGGCTATTTGTAACCCTTATGCTTGGGGTTTCGTCAAAATTACGCATTGCATCGCAAAACAGTAGAGATATCTAAAAAAATAAACTTTATTTAATTCAAATTTACATTTTAAACGAACATTCCGAGCTTTTTAGCCACTTCATACAAATACATTTTATGAAAATGGTTTAATCTCTATTTACGATAAAGAAAAATATTTGGAAAAGTTTTATTCGTATCAGAATTCTGATTTCATAAAAAATTTACTCAATTTCGCTACATTAGGACGATTTTTTTTAGACAATTTAAAATATTTTTTAACGTCTAACTAATGAATAATAAAAATGTTTAACGTATTGTTCCGTAAAAATTTAAGTGATTATAAATATATTGATATCTTGAACACTGTTAAAAAATCTAACTGAAAACTCGCTAATAAAGTACGGATTCTGCATGTTTGTTGCGATTCGGCTGTTTGTAACCTTTATGATAAGGGTTTCGTCAAAATTACGCATTGCATCGCAAAACAGTAGAGATATCTAAAAAAACATACTTTATTTAATTAAAATATACATTTTAAACACACATTCCGAGCTTTTAGCCACATCATACAAATACTTTTTGAGAAAATGGCTCTACTTCTAATCCTAAAAAAGAGAAATATTTGGAAAAGTTTTATTCGTATTAGAATTCTGATTTCATAAAAAATTGACGCATTTTCATTACATTAAGACGAATTTTTTGTGAAAATTTTAAATATTTTTGAACTTGTTTTTGATGAATAACAATAATATTTACCGTAATCTTCCGTGTAAATTTATGTGATTATAAAAATAAAGATATCTGGTACACTGTTAAGCTATCAAACAGATATCTCGCTAGTAAAGTACAGATTCTGAATATACATTGAGATTCGGCTATTTCTAACCTTTATGCATAATGTTTCGTCAAAACTACGCATTGCATCGCAAAACAGTAGACTTATCTAAAAAAACATACTTTATTTAATACAAAATTACATTTTACACAAACATTACGAGTTTTTTAGCCACATCATACAAATACTTTTTAAGAAAATGGCTCTACTTCTAATCCAGAAAACGAGAAATTTTTCGAAAAGTTTTACTCGTATTAGAATTCTGATTACATAAAAAACTAACGCATTTTCATTACATTAAAAATAATTTTTTGTGACAATTTTAAATATTTTTGAACTTCTTTTTGATGAATAACAAAAATATTTACCGTATTCTTCCGTTTAAATTTATGTAATTATAAAAATAACGATATCTGGTACACTGTTAAGGTATCTAACAGATATCTCGCTAATAAAGTACAGATTACGCATATATATATTGCGATTAGGCTATTTGTAATATTTATGCTTAGGGTTTCGTAAAATTTTAAATATTTTTAAACCACTTCCTGGAGAATAACAAAGATATTTACCGTATTGTACCGTGTAAATTTATGTGATTATAAAAATATTGATATCTAGTACACTGTAAAGCTATCTAACAGATATCTCGCTAATATAGTACAGATTCTTAATATACTTTGCGATTCGGCTATTTGTAACCTTTATGCTTAGGGCTTCGTCAAAATAACGCATTCTTTCGCAAAACAGTAGAGATATCTAAAAAAACATACTTTATTTTATTCAAAATTACATTTTAAACAAACATTCCGAGCTTTTAAGCCACATCATACAAATACTTTTTAAGAAAATGGCTCTACTTCTAATCCAATAAACGAGAAATATTTCGAAATTTTTACTCGTAATTAAATTCTGATTCCATAAAAAACTAACGCATTTTCATTACATTAAAACAAATTTTTTGTGAAAATTTTAAATATTTTTGAACTTCTAACAGATGAATAACAAAAATATTTACCGTATTGTTCCGTGTTAATTTATGTGATTATAAAAACATCGATATCTTGTACACTGTTAAGGTATCTAACAGATATCTCGCTAATAAAGTACAGATTCTGAATATACATTGCGATTCGGCTATTTGTAACCTTTATGCTTAGGGTTTCGTCAAAATTACGCTTTGCATCGGAAAACAGTAGAGATATCTAAAAAAAACCTACTTTATTTTATTCATAATTACGGATTAAACAAACATTCCAAGCATTTTAGCCACATCATACGAATACTTTTTTAAAAAATGACCTAATTCTCTTTCCGATAAAAAAAATATTTCGAATAGTTTTATTTGTATCAGAATTCTGATTACATAAAAAATTTACTCAATTTCGCTACATTAGGACGATTTTTTTGAACCACAATTTAAAATATTTTCAACGTCTAACTGATGAATAACAAAAATGTTTACCGTAATGTTCCGTGTAAGTTTAAGTGATTATAAATATATCGATATCTAGAACACTGTTAAGATGTCTAACTAAAAACTCGCGAATAAAGTACAGGTTCTGCAAAAACGTTGAAATTCGGCTATTTGTAACCTTTATGCTTAGGGTTTCGTCAAAATTACGCATTACATCGCTAAACAGTTGCGATTTTTTAAAAAACATACTTTATTTTATTCAAAATTACATTTTTAACAAACATTAAGGTCATATATGACACATCATACGAATACTTTTTAAGAAAATGTCTCTTCTTCTAATCCTGAAAAAGAGAAATATTTCGAAAAGTTTTCTTCGTATTAGAATTCTGATTTCATAAAAAAATTACGCATTTTCATTACATGAAGACGAATGTTTAAAAAATTTTAAAAATTTATGAACTTCTCACTGATGATTAACAAAAATATTTACTGTATTGTTCCGTGTTAATTTATGTGATATAAATAAATCGATATCTTGTACTCTGTTAACATATTTAACTGATATCTCGCTAATAAAGTACAGATTATGCATGTATGTTGCGATTCGGCTATTTGTAACCTTTATGCTTAACGTTTCGTCAAAATTACGCATTACATCGTTAAACAGTAGAGATATCTAAAAAAAACATACTTTATTTAATTCAAAATTACGATTTTTAAGGAACATTCCGAGCTTTTTAGCTACATCATACGAATAATTTTTAAGAAAATGGCTCTATTTCGAATCCTAAAAAGAGAAATATTTCGAAAAGTTTTATTCGTATTAAAATTCTGATTTCATAAAAAATTTACGCATTTTCATTACATAAAGACGAAATTTTTGAGAAAATTTTAAATATTTATGAACTTCTAGTTGATGAATAAAAGAAATATTTACCGTATTGTTCCGAGTAAATTTATGTGATTTTCCGAGTAAATTTATGTGATTATAAATATATCGATATCTTGTACACTGTTAAGCTATCTAACAGATATCTCGCTAATAAAGTACAGATTCTGCATATATATTGCGATTCGGCTACTTGTAACCTTTATGATTAGGGTTTCGTCAAAATTACGCATTGCATCGCAAAACAGTAGAGATATCTAAAAAAACATACTTTAATTAATTAAGAAATACATTTTAAACGAACATTCCGAGCTCTTTAGCCACATCATTCAAATACTTTTTAAGAAAATGGCTCTACTTCTAATCCTGAAAAAGAGAAATATTTGGAAAAGTTTTATTCGTATTTGAATTCTGATTTCATAAAAAATTGACGTATTTTCATTACATTAAGACGAATTTTTTGTGACAATTTTAAATATTTTTGACCTTCTTACAGATGAATAACAAAAATATTTACCGTATTGTTCCGAGTAAATTCATGTGATTATAAATATATCGACATCCTGTACACTGTTAAGCTATCTAACAGATACCTCGCTAATAATGTAGAGATTCTGCAGATTCATTGCGATTCGGCTATTTGTAACCTCTATGCTTAGGGTATCGTCATAATTACGCATTTCATCGCAAAACAGAAGAGATATCTAAAAAACAAACTTTATTTTATTACAAAATACATTTTAAATAAATATTTCGAGCATTTTATCCACATCATACAAATACTTTTTAAGAAAATGGCTCAACTTCTATTTCCGATAAAGAAAAATATTTTGAAAACTTTATTCGTATCAGAATTCTGATTACATAAAAAATTTACTCAATTTCGCTACATTAGGACAATTTTTTTGAGACAATTTAAAATATTTTTCAACGTCTAACTGATAAATAACAAAAATGTTTACCGTAATAATCCGTGTAAGATTAAGTGATTATAAATATATCGATATCTTGAACACTGTTAAGAAATCTAACTGAAAACTCGCTAATAAAGTACAGACTCTGCATGTACGTTGCGATTCGGCTATTTGTAACCTTTAAGCTTAGGGTTTCGTCAAAATTACGCATTGCATGGAAAAACAGTATAGATATCTAAAAAAAACATACTTTACTTAACTCAAAATTACATTTTAAAACAACATTTCGAGCTTTTTAGCCACATCATACGAATACTTGTTTAGAAAATGGCTCAACTTCTAATCCTGAAAAAGAGAAATATTTTGAAAAGTTTTATTCGTATTCGAATTCTGATTTCATAAAAAATTTACGCATTTTTATTACATTAAGACGCAATTTTTGAGAAGATTTTAAATATTTACGAACTTCTTACTGATGAATAACAAAAATATTTACCGTATTGTTCCGTGTAATTTTATGTGATTATAAATATATCGATATCTTGTACACTGTTAAGCTATCTAACAGATATCTCGCTAATAAAGTACAGATTCTGCATATACTTTGCGATTCGGCTATTTGTAACCTTAATGCTTAGGGTTACGTCAAAATTACGCATTGCATCGCAAAACAGTAAAGATATCTAAAAAAACATACTTTATTTAATTCAAAATTACATTTTAAACAAACATTCCGAGCTTTTTAGCAACATCATACAAATACTTTTTAAGAAAATGGATCTACTTCTAATCCTGAAAAAGAGAAATATTTTGAAAAGTTTTATTCGTATTAGAATTCTGATTTCATAAAAAATTTACGCATTTTCATTACATTAAGACGCAATTTTTGAGAAGATTTTAAATATTTACGAACTTCTTACTGATGAATAACAAAATAATTTACCGTATTGTTTTGTGTAAATTTATGTGATTGTAAATATATCGATATATTGAACACTGTTAAGCTATCTAACAGATATCTCGTTAATAAGGTACAGATTCTGCATATACATTGCGATTCGGCTATTTGTAACCTTTATGCTTAGGGTTTCGTAAAAATTACGCATTGCATCGCAAATCAGTAGAGATATCTAAAAACATATACTTTATTTAATTCAAAATTACATTTTTAACGAACATTCCTAGCTTTTTAGCCACATCATACAAATACATTTAAAGAAAATGGCTCTATCTCTATTTCCGATAAAGAAAAATATTTCAAATAGTTTATTCGTATCAGAATTCAGATTTTATAAAAAATTTACTCAATTTCGCTAAATTAGGTCGATTTTTTTGATACAATTTAAAAAAATTGTCAACGTCTAACTAATGAATAATAAAAATGTTTAACGTATTGTTCCGTAAAAATTTAAGTGATTATAAATATATCGATATCTTGAACATTATTAAGAAATCTAACTGACAACTCGCTAATAAAGCATAGATTCTGCATGTACGTAGCGATTCGGCTATTTGTAACCTTTATGCTTAGGGTTTCGTCAAAATTACGCCTTGCATCGCAAAACAGTAGAGATATCTAAAAAAATAAACTTTATTTAATTCAAAATTACATTTTAAACGAACATTCCGAGCTCTTTAGCCACATCATACAAATACAATTAAAGAAAATGGCTCCATCTCTATTTTCGATAAAGAAAAATATTTCGAAAAGTTTTATTCGTATCAGATATCTGATTTCATAAAAATATTACTCAATTTCGGTAAATTAGGACGATTTTTTTGAGACAATTTAAAATATTTTTTAACGTCTAACTGATGAATAACAAAAATGTTTACCGTGTTGTTCCGTGTAAATTTAAGTGATAATAAATATATCGAAATCTTGAACACTGTTAAGCTATCTAACAGATATCTCGTTAATAAAGTACAGATTCCGCATATACATTGCGATTCGGCTATTTGTAACCCTTATGCTTGGGGTTTCGTCAAAATTACGCATTGCATCGCAAAACAGTAGAGATATCTAAAAAAATAAACTTTATTTAATTCAAATTTACATTTTAAACGAACATTCCGAGCTTTTTAGCCACTTCATACAAATACATTTTATGAAAATGGTTTAATCTCTATTTACGATAAAGAAAAATATTTGGAAAAGTTTTATTCGTATCAGAATTCTGATTTCATAAAAAATTTACTCAATTTCGCTACATTAGGACGATTTTTTTTAGACAATTTAAAATATTTTTTAACGTCTAACTAATGAATAATAAAAATGTTTAACGTATTGTTCCGTAAAAATTTAAGTGATTATAAATATATTGATATCTTGAACACTGTTAAAAAATCTAACTGAAAACTCGCTAATAAAGTACGGATTCTGCATGTTTGTTGCGATTCGGCTGTTTGTAACCTTTATGATAAGGGTTTCGTCAAAATTACGCATTGCATCGCAAAACAGTAGAGATATCTAAAAAAACATACTTTATTTAATTAAAATATACATTTTAAACACACATTCCGAGCTTTTAGCCACATCATACAAATACTTTTTGAGAAAATGGCTCTACTTCTAATCCTAAAAAAGAGAAATATTTGGAAAAGTTTTATTCGTATTAGAATTCTGATTTCATAAAAAATTGACGCATTTTCATTACATTAAGACGAATTTTTTGTGAAAATTTTAAATATTTTTGAACTTGTTTTTGATGAATAACAATAATATTTACCGTAATCTTCCGTGTAAATTTATGTGATTATAAAAATAAAGATATCTGGTACACTGTTAAGCTATCAAACAGATATCTCGCTAGTAAAGTACAGATTCTGAATATACATTGAGATTCGGCTATTTCTAACCTTTATGCATAATGTTTCGTCAAAACTACGCATTGCATCGCAAAACAGTAGACTTATCTAAAAAAACATACTTTATTTAATACAAAATTACATTTTACACAAACATTACGAGTTTTTTAGCCACATCATACAAATACTTTTTAAGAAAATGGCTCTACTTCTAATCCAGAAAACGAGAAATTTTTCGAAAAGTTTTACTCGTATTAGAATTCTGATTACATAAAAAACTAACGCATTTTCATTACATTAAAAATAATTTTTTGTGACAATTTTAAATATTTTTGAACTTCTTTTTGATGAATAACAAAAATATTTACCGTATTCTTCCGTTTAAATTTATGTAATTATAAAAATAACGATATCTGGTACACTGTTAAGGTATCTAACAGATATCTCGCTAATAAAGTACAGATTACGCATATATATATTGCGATTAGGCTATTTGTAATATTTATGCTTAGGGTTTCGTAAAATTTTAAATATTTTTAAACCACTTCCTGGAGAATAACAAAGATATTTACCGTATTAAACCGTGTAAATTTATGTGATTATAAAAATATTGATATCTAGTACACTGTAAAGCTATCTAACAGATATCTCGCTAATATAGTACAGATTCTTAATATACTTTGCGATTCGGCTATTTGTAACCTTTATGCTTAGGGCTTCGTCAAAATAACGCATTGTTTCGCAAAACAGTAGAGATATCTAAAAAAACATACTTTATTTTATTCAAAATTACATTTTAAACAAACATTCCGAGCTTTTAAGCCACATCATACAAATACTTTTTAAGAAAATGGCTGTACTTCTATTTCCGATAAAGAAAAATATTTGGAAAAGTTTTATTCGTATCAGAATTCTGATTTCATAAAAATTAACTCAATTTCGCTACAATAGGACGATTTTTTTAAAAAAATTTAAAATATTTTTCAACGTCTAACTAATGAATAACAAAAATGTTAACCGTATTGTTCCGCGTAAATTTAAGTGATTATAAATGTATTGATATCTTGATCACTGTTAAGAAATCTTACTGAAAACTCGCTAATTAAGTACAGATTCTGTAAGTAAGTTGCGATTCGGCTATTTGTAACCTTTATGCTTAGGGTTTCGTCAAAATTATGCATTGCATCGCAAAACAGTAGAGATACCAAAAAAAAACATACTTTATTTAATACAAAATTACATTTTACACGAACATTCCGAGCTTTTTAGCGACATCATACAAATACTTTTTAAGAAAATGGCTCTACTTCTAATCCAATAAACGAGAAATATTTCGAAATTTTTACTCGTATTAAAATTCTGATTCCATAAAAAACTAACGCATTTTCATTACATTAAAACAAATTTTTTGTGAAAATTTTAAATATTTTGGAACTTCTAACAGATGAATAACAAAAATATTTACCGTATTGTTCCGTGTTAATTTATGTGATTATAAAAACATCGATATCTTGTACACTGTTAAGGTATCTAACAGATATCTCGCTAATAAAGTACAGATTCTGAATATACATTGCGATTCGGCTATTTGTAACCTTTATGCTTAGGGTTTCGTCAAAATTACGCTTTGCATCAGAAAACAGTAGAGATATCTAAAAAAAACCTACTTTATTTTATTCATAATTACGGATTAAACAAACATTCCAAGCATTTTAGCCACATCATACGAATACTTTTTTAAAAAATGACCTAATTCTCTTTCCGATAAAAAAAATATTTCGAATAGTTTTATTTGTATCAGAATTCTGATTACATAAAAAATTTACTCAATTTCGCTACATTAGGACGATTTTTTTGAACCACAATTTAAAATATTTTCAACGTCTAACTGATGAATAACAAAAATGTTTACCGTAATGTTCCGTGTAAGTTTAAGTGATTATAAATATATCGATATCTAGAACACTGTTAAGATGTCTAACTAAAAACTCGCGAATAAAGTACAGGTTCTGCAAAAACGTTGAAATTCGGCTATTTGTAACCTTTATGCTTAGGGTTTCGTCAAAATTACGCATTACATCGCTAAACAGTTGCGATTTTTTAAAAAACATACTTTATTTTATTCAAAATTACATTTTTAACAAACATTAAGGTCATTTATGACACATCATACGAATACTTTTTAAGAAAATGTCTCTTCTTCTAATCCTGAAAAAGAGAAATATTTCGAAAAGTTTTCTTCGTATTAGAATTCTGATTTCATAAAAAAATTACGCATTTTCATTACATTAAGACGAATGTTTAAAAAATTTTAAAAATTTATGAACTTCTCACTGATGATTAACAAAAATATTTACTGTATTGTTCCGTGTTAATTTATGTGATATAAATAAATCGATATCTTGTACTCTGTTAACATATTTAACTGATATCTCGTTAATAAAGTACAGATTATGCATATATATTGCGATTCGGCTATTTGTAACCTTTATGCTTAGGGTTTCGTCAAAATAACGCATTGCATCGCAAAACAGTTGAGATATCTAAAAAAACATTCTTTATTTTGTTTAAAATTACATTTTTAACAAACATTTTGAGCATTTTTGCCACATCATACGAATACTTTTTAAGAAAATGGCTCTACTTCTATTTCCGATAAAAAAAAATATTTCGAAAAGTTTTATTCCTATCAGAATTCTGATTACATAAAAAATTGATTTAATTTCGCTACATTAGGACGATTTTTTTGATACAATTTAAAATATTTTCAACGTCTAACTGATGAATAACAAAAATGTTTACCGTAATGTTCCGTGTAAGTTTAAGTAATTATAAATATATCGATATCTAGAACACTGTTAAGATATCTAACTAAAAACTCGCGAATAAAGTACAGGTTCTGCATAAACGTTAAAATTCGGCTATTTGTAACCTTTATGCTTAGGGTTTCGTAAAAATTACGCATTACATCGCTAAACAGTTGCGATTTTTAAAGAAACATACTTTATTTTATTCAAAATTACATTTTAAACAAACATTCCGAGCTTTTTAGCCACATCATACGAATACTTTTTAAGAAAATGGCTCTACTTCTATTTCCGATAAAGAAAAATATTTCGAAAAGTTTTATACGTATCAGAATTCTGATTTCACAACAAATTTAAACAGTTTCGCTACATTAGGACGATTCTTTTGAGACAATTTAAAATATTTTTCAACGTCTATCTGATGAATAACAAAAATATTTACCGTATTGTTCCGTGTAAATTTATGTGATTCTAAATATATCGATATTTTGTACACTGTTAAAATATCTAACAGATATCTCGCTAATACAGTACAGATTCTGCATATACATTGTGATTCGGCTATTTGTAACCTCTATTCTTTGAGTATCGTCAGAATTACGCATTACATCGCAAAACAGGAGAGATATATAAAAAAAACATACTTTATTTTATTCAAAATTACATTTGAAACGAACATTCCGAGCTTTTTAGCCACATCATACGAATACTTTTTAAGAAAATGGCTCTACTTCTATTTCCGATAAAGAAAAATATTTCGAAAAGTTTTATAAGGATCAGAATTCTGATTTCATAACAAATATAAACAGTTTCGCTACATTTGGACGATTTTTTTGAGACAATTTAAAATAATTTTCAACGTTTAACTGATGAATAACAAAAATATTTACCGTATTGTTCCGTGTAAATTTATGTGATTCAAAATATATCGATATCTTGTACACTGTTAAAATATCTAACAGATATCTCGATAATACAGTACAGATTCTGCATATAAATTGTGATTCGGCTATTTGTAACCTCTATTCTTGGAGTATCGTCATAATTTCGCATTACATGGCAAATCAGTAGAGATATATAAAAAAAACATACTTTATTTTATTCAAAATTACATTTGAATCCAACATTCCGAGCTTTTTATCCACATCATACGAATACTTTTTAAGAAAATGGCTCTACTTCTATTTCCGATAAAGAAAAATATTTCGAAAAGTTTTATACGTATCAGGATTCTGATTTCACAACAAATTTAAACAGTTTCGCTACATTAGGACGATTCTTTTGAGACAATTTAAAATATTTTTCAACGTCTATCTGATGAATAACAAAAATATTTACCGTATTGTTCCGTGTAAATTTATGTGATTCTAAATATATCGATATTTTGTACACTGTTTAAATATATCTAACAGATATCTCGCTTATACAGTACAGATTCTGCATATACATTGTGATTCGGCTATTTGTAACCTCTATTCTTTGAGTATCGTCAGAATTACGCAATTACATCGCAAAACAGGAGAGATATATAAAAAAAACATACTTTATTTTGTTCAAAATTACATTTGAAACGAACATTCCGAGCTTTTTAGCCACATCATACAAATACTTTTTAAGAAAATGGCTCTACTTCTAATCCTGAAAAAGAGAAATATTTCGAAAAGTTTTATTCGTATTAGACTTCTGATTTCATAAAAAATTTACGCATTTCCATTCCATTAAGACGAAGTTATTGTGAAAACTTTAAATATTTTTGAACTTCTTACGGATCAATAACAAAATTATTTAGCGTATTGTTCTGTGTAAATTCATGTGATTATATATATATTGACATCTTGTACACTGTTAACATATCTAACAGATATCTCGCTAATAAAGTACAGATTCTGCATATACATTGCGATTCGGCTATTTGTAACCTCTAGGCTTAGAGTATGGTCATAATTACGCTTTACATCGCAAAACTGTAGAGATATCTAAAAAAAACATACTTTATTTTATTCAAAATTACATTTGAAACGAACATTCCGAGCTTTTTAGCCACATCATACGAATACTTTTTAAGAAGATGGCTCTACTTCTATTTTCGATAAAGAAAAATATTTCGAACAGTTTTATACGTATCAGAATTCTGATTTCATAACAAATTTAAACAGTTTCGCTACATTAGGACGATTATTTTGAGACAATTTAAAATAATTTTCAACGTCTAACTGATGAATAACAAAAAAATTTACCTTATTGTTCCGTGTAAATTTATGTGATTTAAAATATATCGATATCTTGTACACTGTTAAAATATCTAACAGATATCTCGATAATACAGTACAGATTCTGCATATAAATTGTGATTCGGCTATTTGTAACCTCTATTCTTGGAGTATCGTCATAATTACGCATTACATCGCAAAACAGAAGAGATATATAAAAAAAACATACTTTATTTTATTCAAAATTACATTTAAAACCAACATTCCGAGCTTTTTAGCCACATCATACGAATACTTTTTAAGAAAATGGCTCTACTTCTATTTCCGATAAAGAAAAATATTTCGAAAAGTTTTATACGTATCAGAATTCTGATTTCACAACAAATTTAAACAGTTTCGCTACATTAGGACGATTCTTTTGAGACAATTTAAAATATTTTTCAACGTCTATCTGATGAATAACAAAAATATTTACCGTATTGTTCCGTGTAAATTTATGTGATTCTAAATATATCGATATTTTGTACACTGTTAAAATATCTAACAGATATCTCGCTAATACAGTACAGATTCTGCATATACATTGTGATTCGGCTATTTGTAACCTCTATTCTTTGAGTATCGTCAGAATTACGCATTACATCGCAAAACAGGAGAGATATATAAAAAAAACATACTTTGTTTTATTCAAAATTACATTTGAAACGAACATTCCGAGCTTTTTAGCCACATCATACAAATACTTTTTAAGAAAATGGCTCTACTTCTAATCCTAAAAAAGAGAAATATTTCGAAAAGTTTTATTCGTATTAGACTTCTGATTTCATAAAAAATTTACGCATTTCCATTCCAATAAGACGAAGTTATTGTGAAAACTTTAAATATTTTTTGAACTTCTTACGGATCAATAACAAAATTATTTAGCGTATTGTTCTGTGTAAATTTATGTGATTATATATATATTGACATCTTGTACACTGTTAACATATCTAACAGATATCTCGCTAATAAAGTACAGATTCTGCATATACATTGCGATTCGGCTATTTGTAACCTCTAGGCTTAGAGTATCGTCATAATTACGCTTTACATCGCAAAACTGTAGAGATATCTAAAAAAAACATACTTTATTTTATTCAAAATTACATTTGAAACGAACATTCCGAGCTTTTTAGCCACATCATACAAATACTTTTTAAGAAAATGGCTCTACTTCTAATCCTGAAAAAGAGAAATATTTCGAAAAGTTTTATTCGTATTAGACTTCTGATTTCATAAAAAATTTACGCATTTCCATTCCATTAAGACGAAGTTATTGTGAAAACTTTAAATATTTTTGAACTTCTTACGGATCAATAACAAAATTATTTAGCGTATTGTTCTGTGTAAATTCATGTGATTATATATATATTGACATCTTGTACACTGTTAACATATCTAACAGATATCTCGCTAATAAAGTACAGATTCTGCATATACATTGCGATTCGGCTATTTGTAACCTCTAGGCTTAGAGTATCGTCATAATTACGCTTTACCTCGCAAAACTGTAGAGATATCTAAAAAAAACATACTTTATTTTATTCAAAATTACATTTGAAACGAACATTCCGAGCTTTTTAGCCACATCATACGAATACTTTTTAAGAAGATGGCTCTACTTCTATTTTCGATAAAGAAAAATATTTCGAACAGTTTTATACGTATCAGAATTCTGATTTCATAACAAATTTAAACAGTTTCGCTACATTAGGACGATTATTTTGAGACAATTTAAAATAATTTTCAACGTCTAACTGATGAATAACAAAAATATTTACCGTATTGTTCCGTGTAAATTTATGTGATTCAAAATATATCGATATCTTGTACACTGTTAAAATATCTAACAGATATCTCGATAATACAGTACAGATTCTGCATATAAATTGTGATTCGGCTATTTGTAACCTCTATTCTTGGAGTATCGTCATAATTACGCATTACATCGCAAAACAGAAGAGATATATAAAAAAAACATACTTTATTTTATTCAAAATTACATTTAAAACTAACATTCCGAGCTTTTTAGCCACATCATACGAATACTTTTTAAGAAAATGGCTCTACTTCTATTTCCGATAAAGAAAAATATTTCGAAAAGTTTTATACGTATCAGAATTCTGATTTCACAACAAATTTAAACAGTTTCGCTACATTAGGACGATTCTTTTGAGACAATTTAAAATATTTTTCAACGTCTATCTGATGAATAACAAAAATATTTACCGTATTGTTCCGTGTAAATTTATGTGATTCTAAATATATCGATATTTTGTACACTGTTAAAATATCTAACAGATATCTCGCTAATACAGTACAGATTCTGCATATACATTGTGATTCGGCTATTTGTAACCTCTATTCTTTGAGTATCGTCAGAATTACGCATTACATCGCAAAACAGGAGAGATATATAAAAAAAACATACTTTGTTTTATTCAAAATTACATTTGAAACGAACATTCCGAGCTTTTTAGCCACATCATACAAATACTTTTTAAGAAAATGGCTCTACTTCTAATCCTGAAAAAGAGAAATATTTCGAAAAGTTTTATTCGTATTAGACTTCTGATTTCATAAAAAATTTACGCATTTCCATTCCAATAAGACGAAGTTATTGTGAAAACTTTAAATATTTTTTGAACTTCTTACGGATCAATAACAAAATTATTTAGCGTATTGTTCTGTGTGAATTTATGTGATTATATATATATTGACATCTTGTACACTGTTAACATATCTAACAGATATCTCGCTAATAAAGTACAGATTCTGCATATACATTGCGATTCGGCTATTTGTAACCTCTAGGCTTAGAGTATCGTCATAATTACGCTTTACATCGCAAAACTGTAGAGATATCTAAAAAAAACATACTTTATTTTATTCAAAATTACATTTGAAACGAACATTCCGAGCTTTTTAGCCACATCATACAAATACTTTTTAAGAAGATGGCTCTACTTCTATTTTCGATAAAGAAAAATATTTCGAACAGTTTTATACGTATCAGAATTCTGATTTCATAACAAATTTAAACAGTTTCGCTACATTAGGACGATTATTTTGAGACAATTTAAAATAATTTTCAACGTCTAACTGATGAATAACAAAAATATTTACCGTATTGTTCCGTGTAAATTTATGTGATTCAAAATATATCGATATCTTATACACTGTTAAAATATCTAACAGATATCTCGATAATACAGTACAGATTCTGCATATAAATTGTGATTCGGCTATTTGTAACCTCTATTCTTGGAGTATCGTCATAATTACGAATTACATCGCAAAACAGTAGAGATATATAAAAAAAACATACTTTATTTTATTCAAAATTACATTTGAAACCAACATTCCGAGCTTTTTAGCCACATCATACGATTACTTTTGAAGAAAAATTGCTCTACTTCTATTTCCGATAAAGAAAAATATTTCGAAAAGTTTTATACGTATCAGAATTCTGATTTCATAACAAATTTAAACAGTTTCGCTACATTAGGACGATTTTTTTGAGACAATTTAAAATAGATTTCAACGTCTAACTGATGAATAACAAAAATATTTACCGTATTGTTCCGTGTAAATTTATGTGATTCAAAAAATATCGATATCTTGTACACTGTTAAAATATCTAACAGATATCTCGATAATACAGTACAGATTCTGCATATAAATTGTGATTCGGCTATTTGTAACCTCTATTCTTGGAGTATCGTCATTATTACGCATTACATCGCAAATCAGTAGAGATATATAAAAAAAACATACTTTATTTTATTCAAAATTACATTTGAAACGAACATTCCGAGCTTTTTAGCCACATCATACAAATACTTTTTAAGAAAATGGCTCTACTTCTAATCCTGAAAAAGAGAAATATTTCGAAAAGTTTTATTCGTATTAGACTTCTGATTTCATAAAAAATTTACGCATTTCCATTCCATTAAGACGAAGTTATTGTGAAAACTTTAAATATTTTTTGAACTTCTTACGGATCAATAACAAAATTATTTAGCGTATTGTTCTGTGTAAATTCATGTGATTATATATATATTGACATCTTGTACACTGTTAACATATCTAACAGATATCTCGCTAATAAAGTACAGATTCTGCATATACATTGCGATTCGGCTATTTGTAACCTCTAGGCTTAGAGTATCGTCATAATTACGCTTTACATCGCAAAACTGTAGAGATATCTAAAAAAAACATACTTTATTTTATTCAAAATTACATTTGAAACGAACATTCCGAGCTTTTTAGCCACATCATACGAATACTTTTTAAGAAGATGGCTCTACTTCTATTTTCGATAAAGAAAAATATTTCGAAAAGTTTTATACGTATCAGAATTCTGATTTCATAACAAATTTAAACAGTTTCGCTACATTAGGACGATTTTTTTGAGACAATTTAAAATAGATTTCAACGTCTAACTGATGAATAACAAAAATATTTACCGTATTGTTCCGTGTAAATTTATGTGATTCAAAAAATATCGATATCTTGTACACTGTTAAAATATCTAACAGATATCTCGATAATACAGTACAGATTCTGCATATAAATTGTGATTCGGCTATTTGTAACCTCTATTCTTGGAGTATCGTCATTATTACGCATTACATCGCAAATCAGTAGAGATATATAAAAAAACATACTTTATTTTATTCAAAATTACATTTGAAACGAACATTCCGAGCTTTTTATCCACATCATACAAATACTTTTTAAGAAAATGGCTCTACTTCTATTTCCGATAAAGAAAAATATTTCGAAAAGTTTTATACGTATCAGAATTCTGATTTCACAACAAATTTAAACAGTTTCGCTACAATAGGACGATTCTTTTGAGACAATTTAAAATATTTTTCAACGTCTATCTGATGAATAACAAAAATATTTACCGTATTGTTCCGTGGAAATTTATGTGATTCTAAATATATCGATATTTTGTACACTGTTAAAATATCTAACAGATATCTCGCTAATACAGTACAGATTCTGCATATACATTGTGATTCGGCTATTTGTAACCTCTATTCTTTGAGTATCGTCAGAATTACGCATTACATCGCAAAACAGGAGAGATATATAAAAAAAACATACTTTATTTTATTCAAAATTACATTTGAAACGAACATTCCGAGCTTTTTAGCCACATCATACAAATACTTTTTAAGAAAATGGCTCTACTTCTAATCCTGAAAAAGAGAAATATTTCGAAAAGTTTTATTCGTATTAGACTTCTGATTTCATAAAAAATTTACGCATTTCCATTCCATTAAGACGAAGTTATTGTGAAAACTTTAAATATTTTTTGAACTTCTTACGGATCAATAACAAAATTATTTAGCGTATTGTTCTGTGCAAATTCATGTGATTATATATATATTGACGTCTTGTACACTGTTAACATATCTAACAGATATCTCGCTAATAAAGTACAGATTCTGCATATACATTGCGATTCGGCTATTTGTAACCTCTAGTCTTAGAGTATCGTCATAATTACGCTTTACATCGCAAAACTGTAGAGATATCTAAAAAAAACATACTTTATTTTATTCAAAATTACATTTGAACCGAACATTCCGAGCTTTTTAGCCACATTATACGATTACTTTTGAAGAAAAATTGCTCTACTTCTATTTCCGATAAAGAAAAATATTTCGAAAAGTTTTATACGTATCAGAATTCTGATTTCATAACAAATTTAAACAGTTTCGCTACATTAGGACGATTTTTTTGAGACAATTTAAAATAGATTTCAACGTCTAACTGATGAATAACAAAAATATTTACCGTATTGTTCCGTGTAAATTTATGTGATTCAAAAAATATCGATATCTTGTACACTGTTAAAATATCTAACAGATATCTCGATAATACAGTACAGATTCTGCATATAAATTGTGATTCGGCTATTTGTAACCTCTATTCTTGGAGTATCGTCATTATTACGCATTACATCGCAAAACTGTAGAGATATCTAAAAAAAACATACTTTATTTTATTCAAAATTACATTTGAAACGAACATTCCGAGCTTTTTAGCCACATCATACGAATACTTTTTAAGAAGATGGCTCTACTTCTATTTTCGATAAAGAAAAATATTTCGAACAGTTTTATACGTATCAGAATTCTGATTTCATAACAAATTTAAACAGTTTCGCTACATTAGGACGATTATTTTGAGACAATTTAAAATAATTTTCAACGTCTAACTGATGAATAACAAAAATATTTACCGTATTGTTCCGTGTAAATTTATGTGATTCAAAAAATATCGATATCTTGTACACTGTTAAAATATCTAACAGATATCTCGATAATACAGTACAGATTCTGCATATAAATTGTGATTCGGCTATTTGTAACCTCTATTCTTGGAGTATCGTCATTATTACGCATTACATCGCAAATCAGTAGAGATATATAAAAAAACATACTTTATTTTATTCAAAATTACATTTGAAACGAACATTCCGAGCTTTTTATCCACATCATACAAATACTTTTTAAGAAAATGGCTCTACTTCTATTTCCGATAAAGAAAAATATTTCGAAAAGTTTTATACGTATCAGAATTCTGATTTCACAACAAATTTAAACAGTTTCGCTACAATAGGACGATTCTTTTGAGACAATTTAAAATATTTTTCAACGTCTATCTGATGAATAACAAAAATATTTACCGTATTGTTCCGTGGAAATTTATGTGATTCTAAATATATCGATATTTTGTACACTGTTAAAATATCTAACAGATATCTCGCTAATACAGTACAGATTCTGCATATACATTGTGATTCGGCTATTTGTAACCTCTATTCTTTGAGTATCGTCAGAATTACGCATTACATCGCAAAACAGGAGAGATATATAAAAAAAACATACTTTATTTTATTCAAAATTACATTTGAAACGAACATTCCGAGCTTTTTAGCCACATCATACAAATACTTTTTAAGAAAATGGCTCTACTTCTAATCCTGAAAAAGAGAAATATTTCGAAAAGTTTTATTCGTATTAGACTTCTGATTTCATAAAAAATTTACGCATTTCCATTCCATTAAGACGAAGTTATTGTGAAAACTTTAAATATTTTTTGAACTTCTTACGGATCAATAACAAAATTATTTAGCGTATTGTTCTGTGTAAATTCATGTGATTATATATATATTGACATCTTGTACACTGTTAACATATCTAACAGATATCTCGCTAATAAAGTACAGATTCTGCATATACATTGCGATTCGGCTATTTGTAACCTCTAGTCTTAGAGTATCGTCATAATTACGCTTTACATCGCAAAACTGTAGAGATATCTAAAAAAAACATACTTTATTTTATTCAAAATTACATTTGAACCGAACATTCCGAGCTTTTTAGCCACATTATACGATTACTTTTGAAGAAAAATTGCTCTACTTCTATTTCCGATAAAGAAAAATATTTCGAAAAGTTTTATACGTATCAGAATTCTGATTTCATAACAAATTTAAACAGTTTCGCTACATTAGGACGATTTTTTTGAGACAATTTAAAATAGATTTCAACGTCTAACTGATGAATAACAAAAATATTTACCGTATTGTTCCGTGTAAATTTATGTGATTCAAAAAATATCGATATCTTGTACACTGTTAAAATATCTAACAGATATCTCGATAATACAGTACAGATTCTGCATATAAATTGTGATTCGGCTATTTGTAACCTCTATTCTTGGAGTATCGTCATTATTACGCATTACATCGCAAATCAGTAGAGATATATAAAAAAAACATACTTTATTTTATTCAAAATTACATTTGAAACGAACATTCCGAGCATTTTAGCCACATCATACAAATACTTTTTAAGAAAATGGCTCTACTTCTAATCCTGAAAAAGAGAAATATTTCGAAAAGTTTTATTCGTATTAGACTTCTGATTTCATAAAAAATTTACGCATTTCCATTCCATTAAGACGAAGTTATTGTGAAAACTTTAAATATTTTTTGAACTTCTTACGGATCAATAACAAAATTATTTAGCGTATTGTTCTGTGTAAATTCATGTGATTATATATATATTGACATCTTGTACACTGTTAACATATCTAACAGATATCTCGCTAATAAAGTACAGATTCTGCATATACATTGCGATTCGGCTATTTGTAACCTCTAGGCTTAGAGTATCGTCATAATTACGCTTTACATCGCAAAACTGTAGAGATATCTAAAAAAAACATACTTTATTTTATTCAAAATTACATTTGAAACGAACATTCCGAGCTTTTTAGCCACATCATACGAATACTTTTTAAGAAGATGGCTCTACTTCTATTTTCGATAAAGAAAAATATTTCGAACAGTTTTATACGTATCAGAATTCTGATTTCATAACAAATTTAAACAGTTTCGCTACATTAGGACGATTATTTTGAGACAATTTAAAATATTTTTCAACGTCTAACTGATGAATAACAAAAATATTTACCGTATTGTTCCGTGTAAATTTATGTGATTCAAAATATATCGATATCTTATACACTGTTAAAATATCTAACAGATATCTCGATAATACAGTACAGATTCTGCATATAAATTGTGATTCGGCTATTTGTAACCTCTATTCTTGGAGTATCGTCATAATTACGAATTACATCGCAAAACAGTAGAGATATATAAAAAAAACGTACTTGTTTTTATTCAAAATTACATTTGAAACGAACATTCCGAGCTTTTTAGCCACATCATACGATTACTTTTGAAGAAAAATTGCTCTACTTCTATTTCCGAAAAAGAAAAATATTTCGAAAAGTTTTATACGTATCAGAATTCTGATTTCATAACAAATTTAAACAGTTTCGCTACATTAGGACGATTTTTTTGAGACAATTTAAAATAGATTTCAACGTCTAACTGATGAATAACAAAAATATTTACCGTATTGTTCCGTGTAAATTTATGTGATTCAAAAAATATCGATATCTTGTACACTGTTAAAATATCTAACAGATATCTCGATAATACAGTACAGATTCTGCATATAAATTGTGATTCAGCTATTTGTAACCTCTATTCTTGGAGTATCGTCATTATTACGCATTACATCGCAAATCAGTAGAGATATATAAAAAAACATACTTTATTTTATTCAAAATTACATTTGAAACGAACATTCCGAGCTTTTTATCCACATCATACGAATACTTTTTAAGAAAATGGCTCTACTTCTATTTCCGATAAAGAAAAATATTTCGAAAAGTTTTATACGTATCAGAATTCTGATTTCACAACAAATTTAAACAGTTTCGCTACAATAGGACGATTCTTTTGAGACAATTTAAAATATTTTTCAACGTCTATCTGATGAATAACAAAAATATTTACCGTATTGTTCCGTGGAAATTTATGTGATTCTAAATATATCGATATTTTGTACACTGTTAAAATATCTAACAGATATCTCGCTAATACAGTACAGATTCTGCATATACATTGTGATTCGGCTATTTGTAACCTCTAGGCTTAGAGTATCGTCATAATTACGCTTTACATCGCAAAACTGTAGAGATATCTAAAAAAAACATACTTTATTTTATTCAAAATTACATTTGAACCGAACATTCCGAGCTTTTTAGCCACATCATACGAATACTTTTTAAGAAGATGGCTCTACTTCTATTTTCGATAAAGGAAAATATTTCGAACAGTTTTATACGTATCAGAATTCTGATTTCATAACAAATTTAAACAGTTTCGCTACATTAGGACGATTATTTTGAGACAATTTAAAATAATTTTCAACGTCTAACTGATGAATAACAAAAATATTTACCGTATTGTTCCGTGTAAATTTATGTGATTCAAAATATATCGATATCTTATACACTGTTAAAATATCTAACAGATATCTCGATAATACAGTACAGATTCTGCATATAAATTGTGATTCAGCTATTTGTAACCTCTATTCTTGGAGTATCGTCATTATTACGCATTACATCGCAAATCAGTAGAGATATATAAAAAAACATACTTTATTTTATTCAAAATTACATTTGAAACGAACATTCCGAGCTTTTTAGCCACATCATACAAATACTTTTTAAGAAAATGGCTCTACTTCTAATCCTGAAAAAGAGAAATATTTCGAAAAGTTTTATTCGTATTAGACTTCTGATTTCATAAAAAATTTACGCATTTCCATTCCATTAAGACGAAGTTATTGTGAAAACTTTAAATATTTTTGAACTTCTTACGGATCAATAACAAAATTATTTAGCGTATTGTTCTGTGTAAATTCATGTGATTATATATATATTGACATCTTGTACACTGTTAACATATCTAACAGATATCTCGCTAATAAAGTACAGATTCTGCATATACATTGCGATTCGGCTATTTGTAACCTCTAGGCTTAGAGTATCGTCATAATTACGCTTTACATCGCAAAACTGTAGAGATATCTAAAAAAAACATACTTTATTTTATTCAAAATTACATTTGAAACGAACATTCCGAGCTTTAAATCCACATCATACGAATACTTTTTAAGAAAATGGCTCTACTTCTATTTCCGATAAAGAAAAATATTACGAAAAGTTTTATACGTATCAGAATTCTGATTTCACAACAAATTTAAACAGTTTCGCTACAATAGGACGATTCTTTTGAGACAATTTAAAATATTTTTCAACGTCTATCTGATGAATAACAAAAATATTTACCGTATTGTTCCGTGGAAATTTATGTGATTCTAAATATATCGATATTTTGTACACTGTTAAAATATCTAACAGATATCTCGCTAATACAGTACAGATTCTGCATATACATTGTGATTCGGCTATTTGTAACCTCTATTCTTTGAGTATCGTCAGAATTACGCATTACATCGCAAAACAGGAGAGATATATAAAAAAAACATACTTTATTTTATTCAAAATTACATTTGAAACGAACATTCCGAGCTTTTTAGCCACATCATACAAATACTTTTTAAGAAAATGGCTCTACTTCTAATCCTGAAAAAGAGAAATATTTCGAAAAGTTTTATTCGTATTAGACTTCTGATTTCATAAAAAATTTACGCATTTCCATTCCATTAAGACGAAGTTATTGTGAAAACTTTAAATATTTTTTGAACTTCTTACGGATCAATAACAAAATTATTTAGCGTATTGTTCTGTGTAAATTCATGTGATTATATATATATTGACATCTTGTACACTGTTAACATATCTAACAGATATCTCGCTAATAAAGTACAGATTCTGCATATACATTGCGATTCGGCTATTTGTAACCTCTAGTCTTAGAGTATCGTCATAATTACGCTTTACATCGCAAAACTGTAGAGATATCTAAAAAAAACATACTTTATTTTATTCAAAATTACATTTGAACCGAACATTCCGAGCTTTTTAGCCACATCATACGATTACTTTTGAAGAAAAATTGCTCTATTTCTATTTCCGATAAAGAAAAATATTTCGAAAAGTTTTATACGTATCAGAATTCTGATTTCATAACAAATTTAAACAGTTTCGCTACATTAGGACGATTTTTTTGAGACAATTTAAAATAGATTTCAACGTCTAAATGATGAATAACAAAAATATTTACCGTATTGTTCCGTGTAAATTTATGTGATTCAAAAAATATCGATATCTTGTACACTGTTAAAATATCTAACAGATATCTCGATAATACAGTACAGATTCTGCATATAAATTGTGATTCGGCTATTTGTAACCTCTATTCTTGGAGTATCGTCATTATTACGCATTACATCGCAAATCAGTAGAGATATATAAAAAAAACATACTTTATTTTATTCAAAATTTTATTTGAAACGAACATTCCGAGCTTTTTAGCCACATCATACAAATACTTTTTAAGAAAATGGCTCTACTTCTAATCCTGAAAAAGAGAAATATTTCGAAAAGTTTTATTCGTATTAGACTTCTGATTTCATAAAAAATTTACGCATTTCCATTCCATTAAGACGAAGTTATTGTGAAAACTTTAAATATTTTTTGAACTTCGTACGGATCAATAACAAAATTATTTAGCGTATTGTTCTGTGTAAATTCATGTGATTATATATATATTGACATCTTGTACACTGTTAACATATCTAACAGATATCTCGCTAATAAAGTACAGATTCTGCATATACATTGCGATTCGGCTATTTGTAACCTCTAGGCTTAGAGTATCGTCATAATTACGCTTTACATCGCAAAACTGTAGAGATATCTAAAAAAAACATACTTTATTTTATTCAAAATTACATTTGAAACGAACATTCCGAGCTTTTTAGCCACATCATACGAATACTTTTTAAGAAGATGGCTCTACTTCTATTTTCGATAAAGAAAAATATTTCGAACAGTTTTATACGTATCAGAATTCTGATTTCATAACAAATTTAAACAGTTTCGCTACATTAGGACGATTATTTTGAGACAATTTAAAATAATTTTCAACGTCTAACTGATGAATAACAAAAATATTTACCGTATTGTTCCGTGTAAATTTATGTGATTCAAAATATATCGATATCTTATACACTGTTAAAATATCTAACAGATATCTCGATAATACAGTACAGATTCTGCATATAAATTGTGATTCGGCTATTTGTAACCTCTATTCTTGGAGTATCGTCATAATTACGAATTACATCGCAAAACAGTAGAGATATATAAAAAAAACGTACTTGTTTTTATTCAAAATTACATTTGAAACGAACATTCCGAGCTTTTTAGCCACATCATACGATTACTTTTGAAGAAAAATTGCTCTACTTCTATTTCCGATAAAGAAAAATATTTCGAAAAGTTTTATACGTATCAGAATTCTGATTTCATAACAAATTTAAACAGTTTCGCTACATTAGGACGATTTTTTTGAGACAATTTAAAATAGATTTCAACGTCTAACTGATGAATAACAAAAATATTTACCGTATTGTTCCGTGTAAATTTATGTGATTCAAAAAATATCGATATCTTGTACACTGTTAAAATATCTAACAGATATCTCGATAATACAGTACAGATTCTGCATATAAATTGTGATTCGGCTATTTGTAACCTCTATTCTTGGAGTATCGTCATTATTACGCATTACATCGCAAATCAGTAGAGATATATAAAAAAACATACTTTATTTTATTCAAAATTACATTTGAAACGAACATTCCGAGCTTTTTATCCACATCATACGAATACTTTTTAAGAAAATGGCTCTACTTCTATTTCCGATAAAGAAAAATATTTCGAAAAGTTTTATACGTATCAGAATTCTGATTTCACAACAAATTTAAACAGTTTCGCTACAATAGGACGATTCTTTTGAGACAATTTAAAATATTTTTCAACGTCTATCTGATGAATAACAAAAATATTTACCGTATTGTTCCGTGGAAATTTATGTGATTCTAAATATATCGATATTTTGTACACTGTTAAAATATCTAACAGATATCTCGCTAATACAGTACAGATTCTGCATATACATTGTGATTCGGCTATTTGTAACCTCTAGGCTTAGAGTATCGTCATAATTACGCTTTACATCGCAAAACTGTAGAGATATCTAAAAAAAACATACTTTATTTTATTCAAAATTACATTTGAACCGAACATTCCGAGCTTTTTAGCCACATCATACGAATACTTTTTAAGAAGATGGCTCTACTTCTATTTTCGATAAAGGAAAATATTTCGAACAGTTTTATACGTATCAGAATTCTGATTTCATAACAAATTTAAACAGTTTCCCTACATTAGGACGATTATTTTGAGACAATTTAAAATAATTTTCAACGTCTAACTGATGAATAACAAAAATATTTACCGTATTGTTCCGTGTAAATTTATGTGATTCAAAATATATCGATATCTTATACACTGTTAAAATATCTAACAGATATCTCGATAATACAGTACAGATTCTGCATATAAATTGTGATTCGGCTATTTGTAACCTCTATTCTTGGAGTATCGTCATAATTACGAATTACATCGCAAAACAGTAGAGATATATAAAAAAAACATACTTTATTTTATTCAAAATTACATTTGAAACGAACATTCCGAGCTTTTTAGCCACATCATACAAATACTTTTTAAGAAAATGGCTCTACTTCTAATCCTGAAAAAGAGAAATATTTCGAAAAGTTTTATTCGTATTAGACTTCTGATTTCATAAAAAATTTACGCATTTCCATTCCATTAAGACGAAGTTATTGTGAAAACTTTAAATATTTTTGAACTTCTTACGGATCAATAACAAAATTATTTAGCGTATTGTTCTGTGTAAATTCATGTGATTATATATATATATTGACATCTTGTACACTGTTAACATATCTAACAGATATCTCGCTAATAAAGTACAGATTCTGCATATACATTGCGATTCGGCTATTTGTAACCTCTAGGCTTAGAGTATCGTCATAATTACGCTTTACATCGCAAAACTGTAGAGATATCTAAAAAAAACATACTTTATTTTATTCAAAATTACATTTGAAACGAACATTCCGAGCTTTAAATCCACATCATACGAATACTTTTTAAGAAAATGGCTCTACTTCTATTTCCGATAAAGAAAAATATTACGAAAAGTTTTATACGTATCAGAATTCTGATTTCACAACAAATTTAAACAGTTTCGCTTCAATAGGACGATTCTTTTGAGACAATTTAAAATATTTTTCAACGTCTATCTGATGAATAACAAAAATATTTACCGTATTGTTCCGTGGAAATTTATGTGATTCTAAATATATCGATATTTTGTACACTGTTAAAATATCTAACAGATATCTCGCTAATACAGTACAGATTCTGCATATACATTGTGATTCGGCTATTTGTAACCTCTATTCTTTGAGTATCGTCAGAATTACGCATTACATCGCAAAACAGGAGAGATATATAAAAAAAACATACTTTATTTTATTCAAAATTACATTTGAAACGAACATTCCGAGCTTTTTAGCCACATCATACAAATACTTTTTAAGAAAATGGCTCTACTTCTAATCCTGAAAAAGAGAAATATTTCGAAAAGTTTTATTCGTATTAGACTTCTGATTTCATAAAAAATTTACGCATTTCCATTCCATTAAGACGAAGTTATTGTGAAAACTTTAAATATTTTTTGAACTTCTTACGGATCAATAACAAAATTATTTAGCGTATTGTTCTGTGTAAATTCATGTGATTATATATATATTGACATCTTGTACACTGTTAACATATCTAACAGATATCTCGCTAATAAAGTACAGATTCTGCATATACATTGCGATTCGGCTATTTGTAACCTCTAGGCTTAGAGTATCGTCATAATTACGCTTTACATCGCAAAACTGTAGAGATATCTAAAAAAAACATACTTTATTTTATTCAAAATTACATTTGAAACGAACATTCCGAGCTTTTTAGCCACATCATACGAATACTTTTTAAGAAGATGGCTCTACTTCTATTTTCGATAAAGAAAAATATTTCGAACAGTTTTATACGTATCAGAATTCTGATTTCATAACAAATTTAAACAGTTTCGCTACATTAGGACGATTTTTTTGAGACAATTTAAAATAGATTTCAACGTCTAACTGATGAATAACAAAAATATTTACCGTATTGTTCCGTGTAAATTTATGTGATTCAAAAAATATCGATATCTTGTACACTGTTAAAATATCTAACAGATATCTCGATAATACAGTACAGATTCTGCATATAAATTGTGATTCGGCTATTTGTAACCTCTATTCTTGGAGTATCGTCATTATTACGCATTACATCGCAAATCAGTAGAGATATATAAAAAAACATACTTTATTTTATTCAAAATTACATTTGAAACGAACATTCCGAGCTTTTTATCCACATCATACGAATACTTTTTAAGAAAATGGCTCTACTTCTATTTCCGAAAAAGAAAAATATTTCGAAAAGTTTTATACGTATCAGAATTCTGATTTCACAACAAATTTAAACAGTTTCGCTACAATAGGACGATTCTTTTGAGACAATTTAAAATAATTTTCAACGTCTAACTGATGAATAACAAAAATATTTACCGTATTGTTCCGTGTAAATTTATGTGATTCAAAATATATCGATATCTTATACACTGTTAAAATATCTAACAGATATCTCGATAATACAGTACAGATTCTGCATATAAATTGTGATTCGGCTATTTGTAACCTCTATTCTTGGAGTATCGTCATAATTACGAATTACATCGCAAAACAGTAGAGATATATAAAAAAAACGTACTTTATTTTATTCAAAATTACATTTGAAACGAACATTCCGAGCTTTTTAGCCACATCATACGATTACTTTTGAAGAAAAATTGCTCTACTTCTATTTCCGATAAAGAAAAATATTTCGAAAAGTTTTATACGTATCAGAATTCTGATTTCATAACAAATTTAAACAGTTTCGCTACATTAGGACGATTTTTTTGAGACAATTTAAAATAGATTTCAACGTCTAACTGATGAATAACAAAAATATTTACCGTATTGTTCCGTGTAAATTTATGTGATTCAAAATATATCGATATTTGTACACTGTTAAAATATCTAACAGATATCTCGCTAATACAGTACAGATTCTGCATATACATTGTGATTCGGCTATTTGTAACCTCTATTCTTTGAGTATCGTCAGAATTACGCATTACATCGCAAAACAGGAGAGATATATAAAAAAAACATACTTTATTTTATTCAAAATTACATTTGAAACGAACATTCCGAGCTTTTTAGCCACATCATACAAATACTTTTTAAGAAAATGGCTCTACTTCTAATCCTGAAAAAGAGAAATATTTCGAAAAGTTTTATTCGTATTAGACTTCTGATTTCATAAAAAATTTACGCATTTCCATTCCATTAAGACGAAGTTATTGTGAAAACTTTAAATATTTTTTGAACTTCTTACGGATCAATAACAAAATTATTTAGCGTATTGTTCTGTGTAAATTCATGTGATTATATATATATTGACATCTTGTACACTGTTAACATATCTAACAGATATCTCGCTAATAAAGTACAGATTCTGCATATACATTGCGATTCGGCTATTTGTAACCTCTAGGCTTAGAGTATCGTCATAATTACGCTTTACATCGCAAAACTGTAGAGATATCTAAAAAAAACATACTTTATTTTATTCAAAATTACATTTGAAACGAACATTCCGAGCTTTAAATCCACATCATACGAATACTTTTTAAGAAAATGGCTCTACTTCTATTTCCGATAAAGAAAAATATTACGAAAAGTTTTATACGTATCAGAATTCTGATTTCACAACAAATTTAAACAGTTTCGCTTCAATAGGACGATTCTTTTGAGACAATTTAAAATATTTTTCAACGTCTATCTGATGAATAACAAAAATATTTACCGTATTGTTCCGTGGAAATTTATGTGATTCTAAATATATCGATATTTTGTACACTGTTAAAATATCTAACAGATATCTCGCTAATACAGTACAGATTCTGCATATACATTGTGATTCGGCTATTTGTAACCTCTATTCTTTGAGTATGTCAGAATTACGCATTACATCGCAAAACAGGAGAGATATATAAAAAAAACATACTTTATTTTATTCAAAATTACATTTGAAACGAACATTCCGAGCTTTTTAGCCACATCATACAAATACTTTTTAAGAAAATGGCTCTACTTCTAATCCTGAAAAAGAGAAATATTTCGAAAAGTTTTATTCGTATTAGACTTCTGATTTCATAAAAAATTTACGCATTTCCATTCCATTAAGACGAAGTTATTGTGAAAACTTTAAATATTTTTTGAACTTCTTACGGATCAATAACAAAATTATTTAGCGTATTGTTCTGTGTAAATTCATGTGATTATATATATATTGACATCTTGTACACTGTTAACATATCTAACAGATATCTCGCTAATAAAGTACAGATTCTGCATATACATTGCGATTCGGCTATTTGTAACCTCTAGGCTTAGAGTATCGTCATAATTACGCTTTACATCGCAAAACTGTAGAGATATCTAAAAAAAACATACTTTATTTTATTCAAAATTACATTTGAAACGAACATTCCGAGCTTTTTAGCCACATCATACGAATACTTTTTAAGAAGATGGCTCTACTTCTATTTTCGATAAAGAAAAATATTTCGAACAGTTTTATACGTATCAGAATTCTGATTTCATAACAAATTTAAACAGTTTCGCTACATTAGGACGATTTTTTTGAGACAATTTAAAATAGATTTCAACGTCTAACTGATGAATAACAAAAATATTTACCGTATTGTTCCGTGTAAATTTATGTGATTCAAAAAATATCGATATCTTGTACACTGTTAAAATATCTAACAGATATCTCGATAATACAGTACAGATTCTGCATATAAATTGTGATTCGGCTATTTGTAACCTCTATTCTTGGAGTATCGTCATTATTACGCATTACATCGCAAATCAGTAGAGATATATAAAAAAACATACTTTATTTTATTCAAAATTACATTTGAAACGAACATTCCGAGCTTTTTATCCACATCATACGAATACTTTTTAAGAAAATGGCTCTACTTCTATTTCCGATAAAGAAAAATATTTCGAAAAGTTTTATACGTATCAGAATTCTGATTTCACAACAAATTTAAACAGTTTCGCTACAATAGGACGATTCTTTTGAGACAATTTAAAATAATTTTCAACGTCTAACTGATGAATAACAAAAATATTTACCGTATTGTTCCGTGTAAATTTATGTGATTCAAAATATATCGATATCTTATACACTGTTAAAATATCTAACAGATATCTCGATAATACAGTACAGATTCTGCATATAAATTGTGATTCGGCTATTTGTAACCTCTATTCTTGGAGTATCGTCATAATTACGAATTACATCGCAAAACAGTAGAGATATATAAAAAAAACGTACTTTATTTTATTCAAAATTACATTTGAAACGAACATTCCGAGCTTTTTAGCCACATCATACGATTACTTTTGAAGAAAAATTGCTCTACTTCTATTTCCGATAAAGAAAAATATTTCGAAAAGTTTTATACGTATCAGAATTCTGATTTCATAACAAATTTAAACAGTTTCGCTACATTAGGACGATTTTTTTGAGACAATTTAAAATAGATTTCAACGTCTAACTGATGAATAACAAAAATATTTACCGTATTGTTCCGTGTAAATTTATGTGATTCAAAAAATATCGATATCTTGTACACTGTTAAAATATCTAACAGATATCTCGATAATACAGTACAGATTCTGCATATAAATTGTGATTCGGCTATTTGTAACCTCTATTCTTGGAGTATCGTCATTATTACGCATTACATCGCAAATCAGTAGAGATATATAAAAAAACATACTTTATTTTATTCAAAATTACATTTGAAACGAACATTCCGAGCTTTTTATCCACATCATACGAATACTTTTTAAGAAAATGGCTCTACTTCTATTTCCGATAAAGAAAAATATTTCGAAAAGTTTTATACGTATCAGAATTCTGATTTCACAACAAATTTAAACAGTTTCGCTACAATAGGACGATTTTTTTGAGACAATTTAAAATAGATTTCAACGTCTAACTGATGAATAACAAAAATATTTACCGTATTGTTCCGTGTAAATTTATGTGATTCAAAAAATATCGATATTTTGTACACTGTTAAAATATCTAACAGATATCTCGCTAATACAGTACAGATTCTGCATATACATTGTGATTCGGCTATTTGTAACCTCTATTCTTTGAGTATCGTCAGAATTACGCATTACATCGCAAAACAGGAGAGATATATAAAAAAAACATACTTTATTTTATTCAAAATTACATTTGAAACGAACATTCCGAGCTTTTTAGCCACATCATACAAATACTTTTTAAGAAAATGGCTCTACTTCTAATCCTGAAAAAGAGAAATATTTCGAAAAGTTTTATTCGTATTAGACTTCTGATTTCATAAAAAATTTACGCATTTCCATTCCATTAAGACGAAGTTATTGTGAAAACTTTAAATATTTTTTGAACTTCTTACGGATCAATAACAAAATTATTTAGCGTATTGTTCTGTGTAAATTCATGTGATTATATATATATTGACATCTTGTACACTGTTAACATATCTAACAGATATCTCGCTAATAAAGTACAGATTCTGCATATACATTGCGATTCGGCTATTTGTAACCTCTAGGCTTAGAGTATCGTCATAATTACGCTTTACATCGCAAAACTGTAGAGATATCTAAAAAAAACATACTTTATTTTATTCAAAATTACATTTGAAACGAACATTCCGAGCTTTTTAGCCACATCATACGAATACTTTTTAAGAAGATGGCTCTACTTCTATTTTCGATAAAGAAAAATATTTCGAACAGTTTTATACGTATCAGAATTCTGATTTCATAACAAATTTAAACAGTTTCGCTACATTAGGACGATTTTTTTGAGACAATTTAAAATAGATTTCAACGTCTAACTGATGAATAACAAAAATATTTACCGTATTGTTCCGTGTAAATTTATGTGATTCAAAAAATATCGATATCTTGTACACTGTTAAAATATCTAACAGATATCTCGATAATACAGTACAGATTCTGCATATAAATTGTGATTCGGCTATTTGTAACCTCTATTCTTGGAGTATCGTCATTATTACGCATTACATCGCAAATCAGTAGAGATATATAAAAAAACATACTTTATTTTATTCAAAATTACATTTGAAACGAACATTCCGAGCTTTTTATCCACATCATACGAATACTTTTTAAGAAAATGGCTCTACTTCTATTTCCGATAAAGAAAAATATTTCGAAAAGTTTTATACGTATCAGAATTCTGATTTCACAACAAATTTAAACAGTTTCGCTACAATAGGACGATTCTTTTGAGACAATTTAAAATAATTTTCAACGTCTAACTGATGAATAACAAAAATATTTACCGTATTGTTCCGTGTAAATTTATGTGATTCAAAATATATCGATATCTTATACACTGTTAAAATATCTAACAGATATCTCGATAATACAGTACAGATTCTGCATATAAATTGTGATTCGGCTATTTGTAACCTCTATTCTTGGAGTATCGTCATAATTACGAATTACATCGCAAAACAGTAGAGATATATAAAAAAAACGTACTTTATTTTATTCAAAATTACATTTGAAACGAACATTCCGAGCTTTTTAGCCACATCATACGATTACTTTTGAAGAAAAATTGCTCTACTTCTATTTCCGATAAAGAAAAATATTTCGAAAAGTTTTATACGTATCAGAATTCTGATTTCATAACAAATTTAAACAGTTTCGCTACATTAGGACGATTTTTTTGAGACAATTTAAAATAGATTTTAACGTCTAACTGATGAATAACAAAAATATTTACCGTATTGTTCCGTGTAAATTTATGTGATTCAAAAAATATCGATATCTTGTACACTGTTAAAATATCTAACAGATATCTCGATAATACAGTACAGATTCTGCATATAAATTGTGATTCGGCTATTTGTAACCTCTATTCTTGGAGTATCGTCATTATTACGCATTACATCGCAAATCAGTAGAGATATATAAAAAAACATACTTTATTTTATTCAAAATTACATTTGAAACGAACATTCCGAGCTTTTTATCCACATCATACGAATACTTTTTAAGAAAATGGCTCTACTTCTATTTCCGATAAAGAAAAATATTTCGAAAAGTTTTATACGTATCAGAATTCTGATTTCACAACAAATTTAAACAGTTTCGCTACAATAGGACGATTCTTTTGAGACAATTTAAAATATTTTTCAACGTCTATCTGATGAATAACAAAAATATTTACCGTATTGTTCCGTGGAAATTTATGTGATTCTAAATATATCGATATTTTGTACACTGTTAAAATATCTAACAGATATCTCGCTAATACAGTACAGATTCTGCATATACATTGTGATTCGGCTATTTGTAACCTCTAGGCTTAGAGTATCGTCATAATTACGCTTTACATCGCAAAACTGTAGAGATATCTAAAAAAAACATACACTTATTTTATTCAAAATTACATTGAACCGAACATTCCGAGCTTTTTAGCCACATCATACGAATAATTTTTAAGAAGATGGCTCTACTTCTATTTTCGATAAAGGAAAATATTTCGAACAGTTTTATACGTATCAGAATTCTGATTTCATAACAAATTTAAACAGTTTCGCTACATTAGGACGATTATTTTGAGACAATTTAAAATAATTTTCAACGTCTAACTGATGAATAACAAAAATATTTACCGTATTGTTCCGTGTAAATTTATGTGAATCAAAATATATCGATATCTTATACACTGTTAAAATATCTAACAGATATCTCGATAATACAGTACAGATTCTGCATATAAATTGTGATTCGGCTATTTGTAACCTCTATTCTTGGAGTATCGTCATAATTACGAATTACATCGCAAAACAGTAGAGATATATAAAAAAAACATACTTTATTTTATTCAAAATTACATTTGAAACGAACATTCCGAGCTTTTTAGGCCACATCATACAAATACTTTTTAAGAAAATGGCTCTACTTCTAATCCTGAAAAAGAGAAATATTTCGAAAAGTTTTATTCGTATTAGACTTCTGATTTCATAAAAAATTTACGCATTTCCATTCCATTAAGACGAAGTTATTGTGAAAACTTTAAATATTTTTGAACTTCTTACGGATCAATAACAAAATTATTTAGCGTATTGTTCTGTGTAAATTCATGTGATTATATATATATTGACATCTTGTACACTGTTAACATATCTAACAGATATCTCGCTAATAAAGTACAGATTCTGCATATACATTGCGATTCGGCTATTTGTAACCTCTAGGCTTAGAGTATCGTCATAATTACGCTTTACATCGCAAACTGTAGAGATATCTAAAAAAAACATACTTTATTTTATTCAAAATTACATTTGAAACGAACATTCCAGAGCTTTAAATCCACATCATACGAATACTTTTTAAGAAAATGGCTCTACTTCTATTTCCGATAAAGAAAAATATTACGAAAAGTTTTATACGTATCAGAATTCTGATTTCACAACAAATTTAAACAGTTTTCGCTACAATAGGACGATTCTTTTGAGACAATTTAAAATATTTTTCAACGTCTATCTGATGAATAACAAAAATATTTACCGTATTGTTCCGTGGAAATTTATGTGATTCTAATTATATCGATATTTTGTACACTGTTAAAATATCTAACAGATATCTCGCTAATACAGTACAGATTCTGCATATACATTGTGATTCGGCTATTTGTAACCTCTATTCTTTGAGTATCGTCAGAATTACGCATTACATCGCAAAACAGGAGAGATATATAAAAAAAACATACTTTATTTTATTCAAAATTACATTTTGAAACGAACATTCCGAGCTTTTTAGCCACATCATACAAATACTTTTTAAGAAAATGGCTCTACTTCTAATCCTGAAAAAGAGAAATATTTCGAAAAGTTTTATTCGTATTAGACTTCTGATTTCATAAAAAATTTACGCATTTCCATTCCATTAAGACGAAGTTATTGTGAAAACTTTAAATATTTTTTGAACTTCTTACGGATCAATAACAAAATTATTTAGCGTATTGTTCTGTGTAAATTCATGTGATTATATATATATTGACAATCTTGTACACTGTTAACATATCTAACAGATATCTCGCTAATAAAGTACAGATTCTGCATATACATTGCGATTCGGCTATTTGTAACCTCTAGGCTTAGAGTATCGTCATAATTACGCTTTACATCGCAAAACTGTAGAGATATCTAAAAAAAACATACTTTATTTTATTCAAAATTACATTTGAAACGAACATTCCGAGCTTTTTAGCCACATCATACGAATACTTTTTAAGAAGATGGCTCTACTTCTATTTTCGATAAAGAAAAATATTTCGAACAGTTTTATACGTATCAGAATTCTGATTTCATAACAAATTTAAACAGTTTCGCTACATTAGGACGATTTTTTTGAGACAATTTAAAATAGATTTCAACGTCTAACTGATGATAACAAAAATATTTACCGTATTGTTCCGTGTAAATTTATGTGATTCAAAAAATATCGATATCTTGTACACTGTTAAAATATCTAACAGATATCTCGATAATACAGTACAGATTCTGCATATAAATTGTGATTCGGCTATTTGTAACCTCTATTCTTGGAGTATTCGTCATTATTACGCATTACATCGCAAATCAGTAGAGATATATAAAAAAACATACTTTATTTTATTCAAAATTACATTTGAAACGAACTTTCCGAGCTTTTTATCCACATCATACGAATACTTTTAAGAAAATGGCTCTACTTCTATTTCCGATAAAGAAAAATATTTCGAAAAGTTTTATACGTATCAGAATTCTGATTTCACAACAAATTTAAACAGTTCGCTACAATAGGACGATTCTTTTGAGACAATTTAAAATAATTTTCAACGTCTAACTGAGAATAACAAAAATATTTACCGTATTGTTCCGTGTAAATTTATGTGATTCAAAATATATCGATATCTTATACACTGTTAAAATATCTAACAGATATCTCGATAATACAGTACAGATTCTGCATATAAATTGTGATTCGGCTATTTGTAACCTCTATTCTTGGAGTATCGTCATTATTACGCATTACATCGCAAATCAGTAGAGATATATAAAAAAACATACTTTATTTTATTCAAAATTACATTTGAAACGAACATTCCGAGCTTTTTATCCACATCATACGAATACTTTTTAAGAAAATGGCTCTACTTCTATTTCCGATAAAGAAAAATATTTCGAAAAGTTTTATACGTATCAGAATTCTGATTTCACAACAAATTTAAACAGTTTCGCTACAATAGGACGATTCTTTTGAGACAATTTAAAATAATTTTCAACGTCTAACTGATGAATAACAAAATATTTACCGTATTGTTCCGTGTAAAATTTATGTGATTCAAAATATATCGATATCTTATACACTGTTAAAATATCTAACAGATATCTCGATAATACAGTACAGATTCTGCATATAAATTGTGATTCGGCTATTTGTAACCTCTATTCTTGGAGTATCGTCATAATTACGAATTACATCGCAAAACAGTAGAGATATATAAAAAAAAACGTACTTTATTTTATTCAAAATTACATTTGAAACGAACATTCCGAGCTTTTTAGCCACATCATACGATTACTTTTGAAGAAAAATTGCTCTACTTCTATTTCCGATAAAGAAAAATATTTCGAAAAGTTTTATACGTATCAGAATTCTGATTTCATAACAAATTTAAACAGTTTCGCTACATTAGGACGATTTTTTTGAGACAATTTAAAATAGATTTCAACGTCTAACTGATGAATAACAAAAATATTTACCGTATTGTTCCGTGTAAATTTATGTGATTCAAAAAATATCGATATCTTGTACACTGTTAAAATATCTAACAGATATCTCGATAATACAGTACAGATTCTGCATATAAATTGTGATTCGGCTATTTGTAACCTCTATTCTTGGAGTATCGTCATTATTACGCATTACATCGCAAATCAGTAGAGATATATAAAAAAACATACTTTATTTTATTCAAAATACATTTGAAACGAACATTCCGAGCTTTTTATCCACATCATACGAATACTTTTTAAGAAAATGGCTCTACTTCTATTTCCGATAAAGAAAAATATTTCGAAAAGTTTTATACGTATCAGAATTCTGATTTCACAACAAATTTAAACAGTTTCGCTACAATAGGACGATTCTTTTGAGACAATTTAAAATATTTTTCAACGTCTATCTGATGAATAACAAAAATATTTACCGTATTGTTCCGTGGAAATTTATGTGATTCTAAATATATCGATATTTTGTACACTGTTAAAATATCTAACAGATATCTCGCTAATACAGTACAGATTCTGCATATACATTGTGATTCGGCTATTTGTAACCTCTAGGCTTAGAGTATCGTCATAATTACGCTTTACATCGCAAAACTGTAGAGATATCTAAAAAAAACATACTTTATTTTATTCAAAATTACATTTGAACCGAACATTCCGAGCTTTTTAGCCACATCATACGAATACTTTTTAAGAAGATGGCTCTACTTCTATTTTCGATAAGGAAAATATTTCGAACAGTTTTATACGTATCAGAATTCTGATTTCATAACAAATTTAAACAGTTTCGCTACATTAGGACGATTATTTTGAGACAATTTAAAATAATTTTCAACGTCTAACTGATGAATAACAAAAATATTTACCGTATTGTTCCGTGTAAATTTATGTGATTCAAAATATATCGATATCTTATACACTGTTAAATATCTAACAGATATCTCGATAATACAGTACAGATTCTGCATATAAATTGTGATTCGGCTATTTGTAACCTCTATTCTTGGAGTATCGTCATAATTACGAATTACATCGCAAAACAGTAGAGATATATAAAAAAAACATACTTTATTTTATTCAAAATTACATTTGAAACGAACATTCCGAGCTTTTTAGCCACATCATACAAATACTTTTTAAGAAAATGGCTCTACTTCTAATCCTGAAAAAGAGAAATATTTCGAAAAGTTTTATTCGTATTAGACTTCTGATTTCATAAAAAATTTACGCATTTCCATTCCATTAAGACGAAGTTATTGTGAAAACTTTTAATATTTTTGAACTTCTTACGGATCAATAACAAAATTATTTAGCGTATTGTTCTGTGTAAATTCATGTGATTATATATATATTGACATCTTGTACACTGTTAACATATCTAACAGATATCTCGCTAATAAAGTACAGATTCTGCATATACATTGCGATTCGGCTATTTGTAACCTCTAGGCTTAGAGTATCGTCATAATTACGCTTTACATCGCAAAACTGTAGAGATATCTAAAAAAAACATACTTTATTTTATTCAAAATTACATTTGAAACGAACATTCCGAGCTTTAAATCCACATCATACGAATACTTTTTAAGAAAATGGCTCTACTTCTATTTCCGATAAAGAAAAATATTACGAAAAGTTTTATACGTATCAGAATTCTGATTTCACAACAAATTTAAACAGTTTCGCTACAATAGGACGATTCTTTTGAGACAATTTAAAATATTTTTCAACGTCTATCTGATGAATAACAAAAATATTTACCGTATTGTTCCGTGGAAATTTATGTGATTCTAAATATATCGATATTTTGTACACTGTTAAAATATCTAACAGATATCTCGCTAATACAGTACAGATTCTGCATATACATTGTGATTCGGCTATTTGTAACCTCTATTCTTTGAGTATCGTCAGAATTACGCATTACATCGCAAAACAGGAGAGATATATAAAAAAAACATACTTTATTTTATTCAAAATTACATTTGAAACGAACATTCCGAGCTTTTTAGCCACATCATACAAATACTTTTTAAGAAGATGGCTCTACTTCTATTTTCGATAAAGAAAAATATTTCGAACAGTTTTATACGTATCAGAATTCTGATTTCATAACAAATTTAAACAGTTTCGCTACATTAGGACGATTTTTTTGAGACAATTTAAAATAGATTTCAACGTCTAACTGATGAATAACAAAAATATTTACCGTATTGTTCCGTGTAAATTTATGTGATTCAAAAAATATCGATATCTTGTACACTGTTAAAATATCTAACAGATATCTCGATAATACAGTACAGATTCTGCATATAAATTGTGATTCGGCTATTTGTAACCTCTATTCTTGGAGTATCGTCATTATTACGCATTACATCGCAAATCAGTAGAGATATATAAAAAAACATACTTTATTTTATTCAAAATTACATTTGAAACGAACTTTCCGAGCTTTTTATCCACATCATACGAATACTTTTTAAGAAAATGGCTCTACTTCTATTTCCGATAAAGAAAAATATTTCGAAAAGTTTTATACGTATCAGAATTCTGATTTCACAACAAATTTAAACAGTTTCGCTACAATAGGACGATTCTTTTGAGACAATTTAAAATAATTTTCAACGTCTAACTGATGAATAACAAAAATATTTACCGTATTGTTCCGTGTAAATTTATGTGATTCAAAATATATCGATATCTTATACACTGTTAAAATATCTAACAGATATCTCGATAATACAGTACAGATTCTGCATATAAATTGTGATTCGGCTATTTGTAACCTCTATTCTTGGAGTATCGTCATAATTACGAATTACATCGCAAAACAGTAGAGATATATAAAAAAAACGTACTTTATTTTATTCAAAATTACATTTGAAACGAACATTCCGAGCTTTTTAGCCACATCATACGATTACTTTTGAAGAAAAATTGCTCTACTTCTATTTCCGATAAAGAAAAATATTTCGAAAAGTTTTATACGTATCAGAATTCTGATTTCATAACAAATTTAAACAGTTTCGCTACATTAGGACGATTTTTTTGAGACAATTTAAAATAGATTTCAACGTCTAACTGATGAATAACAAAAATATTTACCGTATTGTTCCGTGTAAATTTATGTGATTCAAAAAATATCGATATCTTGTACACTGTTAAAATATCTAACAGATATCTCGATAATACAGTACAGATTCTGCATATAAATTGTGATTCGGCTATTTGTAACCTCTATTCTTGGAGTATCGTCATTATTACGCATTACATCGCAAATCAGTAGAGATATATAAAAAAACATACTTTATTTTATTCAAAATTACATTTGAAACGAACATTCCGAGCTTTTTATCCACATCATACGAATACTTTTTAAGAAAATGGCTCTACTTCTATTTCCGATAAAGAAAAATATTTCGAAAAGTTTTATACGTATCAGAATTCTGATTTCACAACAAATTTAAACAGTTTCGCTACAATAGGACGATTCTTTTGAGACAATTTAAAATATTTTTCAACGTCTATCTGATGAATAACAAAAATATTTACCGTATTGTTCCGTGGAAATTTATGTGATTCTAAATATATCGATATTTTGTACACTGTTAAAATATCTAACAGATATCTCGCTAATACAGTACAGATTCTGCATATACATTGTGATTCGGCTATTTGTAACCTCTATTCTTTGAGTATCGTCAGAATTACGCATTACATCGCAAAACAGGAGAGATATATAAAAAAAACATACTTTATTTTATTTAAAATTACATTTGAAACGAACATTCCGAGCTTTTTAGCCACATCATACAAATACTTTTTAAGAAAATGGCTCTACTTCTAATCCTGAAAAAGAGAAATATTTCGAAAAGTTTTATTCGTATTAGACTTCTGATTTCATAAAAAATTTACGCATTTCCATTCCATTAAGACGAAGTTATTGTGAAAACTTTAAATATTTTTTGAACTTCTTACGGATCAATAACAAAATTATTTAGCGTATTGTTCTGTGTAAATTCATGTGATTATATATATATTGACATCTTGCACACTGTTAACATATCTAACAGATATCTCGCTAATAAAGTACAGATTCTGCATATACATTGCGATTCGGCTATTTGTAACCTCTAGTCTTAGAGTATCGTCATAATTACGCTTTACATCGCAAAACTGTAGAGATATCTAAAAAAAAACATACTTTATTTTATTCAAAATTACATTTGAACCGAACATTCCGAGCTTTTTAGCCACATCATACGAATACTTTTTAAGAAGATGGCTCTACTTCTATTTTCGATAAAGAAAAATATTTCGAACAGTTTTATACGTATCAGAATTCTGATTTCATAACAATTTTAAACAGTTTCGCTACATTAGGACGATTATTTTGAGACAATTTAAAATAATTTTCAACGTCTAACTGATGAATAACAAAAATATTTACCGTATTGTTCCTTGTAAATTTATGTGATTCAAAATATATCGATATCTTATACACTGTTAAAATATCTAACAGATATCTCGATAATACAGTACAGATTCTGCATATAAATTGTGATTCGGCTATTTGTAACCTCTATTCTTGGAGTATCGTCATAATTACGAATTACATCGCAAAACAGTAGAGATATATAAAAAAAACATACTTTATTTTATTCAAAATTACATTTGAAACGAACATTCCGAGCTTTTTAGCCACATCATACAAATACTTTTTAAGAAAATGGCTCTACTTCTAATCCTGAAAAAGAGAAATATTTCGAAAAGTTTTATTCGTATTAGACTTCTGATTTCATAAAAAATTTACGCATTTCCATTCCATTAAGACGAAGTTATTGTGAAAACTTTAAATATTTTTGAACTTCTTACGGATCAATAACAAAATTATTTAGCGTATTGTTCTGTGTAAATTCATGTGATTATATATATATTGACATCTTGTACACTGTTAACATATCTAACAGATATCTCGCTAATAAAGTACAGATTCTGCATATACATTGCGATTCGGCTATTTGTAACCTCTAGGCTTAGAGTATCGTCATAATTACGCTTTACATCGCAAAACTGTAGAGATATCTAAAAAAAACATACTTTATTTTATTCAAAATTACATTTGAAACGAACATTCCGAGCTTTTTAGCCACATCATACGAATACTTTTTAAGAAGATGGCTCTACTTCTATTTTCGATAAAGAAAAATATTTCGAACAGTTTTATACGTATCAGAATTCTGATTTCATAACAAATTTAAACAGTTTCGCTACATTAGGACGATTTTTTTGAGACAATTTAAAATAGATTTCAACGTCTAACTGATGAATAACAAAAATATTTACCGTATTGTTCCGTGTAAATTTATGTGATTCAAAAAATATCGATATCTTGTACACTGTTAAAATATCTAACAGATATCTCGATAATACAGTACAGATTCTGCATATAAATTGTGATTCGGCTATTTGTAACCTCTATTCTTGGAGTATCGTCATTATTACGCATTACATCGCAAATCAGTAGAGATATATAAAAAAACATACTTTATTTTATTCAAAATTACATTTGAAACGAACTTTCCGAGCTTTTTATCCACATCATACGAATACTTTTTAAGAAAATGGCTCTACTTCTATTTCCGATAAAGAAAAATATTTCGAAAAGTTTTATACGTATCAGAATTCTGATTTCACAACAAATTTAAACAGTTTCGCTACAATAGGACGATTCTTTTGAGACAATTTAAAATAATTTTCAACGTCTAACTGATGAATAACAAAAATATTTACCGTATTGTTCCGTGTAAATTTATGTGATTCAAAATATATCGATATCTTATACACTGTTAAAATATCTAACAGATATCTCGATAATACAGTACAGATTCTGCATATAAATTGTGATTCGGCTATTTGTAACCTCTATTCTTGGAGTATCGTCATTATTACGCATTACATCGCAAATCAGTAGAGATATATAAAAAAACATACTTTATTTTATTCAAAATTACATTTGAAACGAACATTCCGAGCTTTTTATCCACATCATACGAATACTTTTTAAGAAAATGGCTCTACTTCTATTTCCGATAAAGAAAAATATTTCGAAAAGTTTTATACGTATCAGAATTCTGATTTCACAACAAATTTAAACAGTTTCGCTACAATAGGACGATTCTTTTGAGACAATTTAAAATAATTTTCAACGTCTAACTGATGAATAACAAAAATATTTACCGTATTGTTCCGTGTAAATTTATGTGATTCAAAATATATCGATATCTTATACACTGTTAAAATATCTAACAGATATCTCGATAATACAGTACAGATTCTGCATATAAATTGTGATTCGGCTATTTGTAACCTCTATTCTTGGAGTATCGTCATAATTACGAATTACATCGCAAAACAGTAGAGATATATAAAAAAAACGTACTTTATTTTATTCAAAATTACATTTGAAACGAACATTCCGAGCTTTTTAGCCACATCATACGATTACTTTTGAAGAAAAATTGCTCTACTTCTATTTCCGATAAAGAAAAATATTTCGAAAAGTTTTATACGTATCAGAATTCTGATTTCATAACAAATTTAAACAGTTTCGCTACATTAGGACGATTTTTTTGAGACAATTTAAAATAGATTTCAACGTCTAACTGATGAATAACAAAAATATTTACCGTATTGTTCCGTGTAAATTTATGTGATTCAAAAAATATCGATATCTTGTACACTGTTAAAATATCTAACAGATATCTCGATAATACAGTACAGATTCTGCATATAAATTGTGATTCGGCTATTTGTAACCTCTATTCTTGGAGTATCGTCATTATTACGCATTACATCGCAAATCAGTAGAGATATATAAAAAAACATACTTTATTTTATTCAAAATTACATTTGAAACGAACATTCCGAGCTTTTTATCCACATCATACGAATACTTTTTAAGAAAATGGCTCTACTTCTATTTCCGATAAAGAAAAATATTTCGAAAAGTTTTATACGTATCAGAATTCTGATTTCACAACAAATTTAAACAGTTTCGCTACAATAGGACGATTCTTTTGAGACAATTTAAAATATTTTTCAACGTCTATCTGATGAATAACAAAAATATTTACCGTATTGTTCCGTGGAAATTTATGTGATTCTAAATATATCGATATTTTGTACACTGTTAAAATATCTAACAGATATCTCGCTAATACAGTACAGATTCTGCATATACATTGTGATTCGGCTATTTGTAACCTCTAGGCTTAGAGTATCGTCATAATTACGCTTTACATCGCAAAACTGTAGAGATATCTAAAAAAAACATACTTTATTTTATTCAAAATTACATTTGAACCGAACATTCCGAGCTTTTTAGCCACATCATACGAATACTTTTTAAGAAGATGGCTCTACTTCTATTTTCGATAAAGGAAAATATTTCGAACAGTTTTATACGTATCAGAATTCTGATTTCATAACAAATTTAAACAGTTTCGCTACATTAGGACGATTATTTTGAGACAATTTAAAATAATTTTCAACGTCTAACTGATGAATAACAAAAATATTTACCGTATTGTTCCGTGTAAATTTATGTGATTCAAAATATATCGATATCTTATACACTGTTAAAATATCTAACAGATATCTCGATAATACAGTACAGATTCTGCATATAAATTGTGATTCGGCTATTTGTAACCTCTATTCTTGGAGTATCGTCATAATTACGAATTACATCGCAAAACAGTAGAGATATATAAAAAAAACATACTTTATTTTATTCAAAATTACATTTGAAACGAACATTCCGAGCTTTTTAGCCACATCATACAAATACTTTTTAAGAAAATGGCTCTACTTCTAATCCTGAAAAAGAGAAATATTTCGAAAAGTTTTATTCGTATTAGACTTCTGATTTCATAAAAAATTTACGCATTTCCATTCCATTAAGACGAAGTTATTGTGAAAACTTTAAATATTTTTGAACTTCTTACGGATCAATAACAAAATTATTTAGCGTATTGTTCTGTGTAAATTCATGTGATTATATATATATTGACATCTTGTACACTGTTAACATATCTAACAGATATCTCGCTAATAAAGTACAGATTCTGCATATACATTGCGATTCGGCTATTTGTAACCTCTAGGCTTAGAGTATCGTCATAATTACGCTTTACATCGCAAAACTGTAGAGATATCTAAAAAAAACATACTTTATTTTATTCAAAATTACATTTGAAACGAACATTCCGAGCTTTAAATCCACATCATACGAATACTTTTTAAGAAAATGGCTCTACTTCTATTTCCGATAAAGAAAAATATTACGAAAAGTTTTATACGTATCAGAATTCTGATTTCACAACAAATTTAAACAGTTTCGCTACAATAGGACGATTCTTTTGAGACAATTTAAAATATTTTTCAACGTCTATCTGATGAATAACAAAAATATTTACCGTATTGTTCCGTGGAAATTTATGTGATTCTAAATATATCGATATTTTGTACACTGTTAAAATATCTAACAGATATCTCGCTAATACAGTACAGATTCTGCATATACATTGTGATTCGGCTATTTGTAACCTCTATTCTTTGAGTATCGTCAGAATTACGCATTACATCGCAAAACAGGAGAGATATATAAAAAAAACATACTTTATTTTATTCAAAATTACATTTGAAACGAACATTCCGAGCTTTTTAGCCACATCATACAAATACTTTTTAAGAAAATGGCTCTACTTCTAATCCTGAAAAAGAGAAATATTTCGAAAAGTTTTATTCGTATTAGACTTCTGATTTCATAAAAAATTTACGCATTTCCATTCCATTAAGACGAAGTTATTGTGAAAACTTTAAATATTTTTTGAACTTCTTACGGATCAATAACAAAATTATTTAGCGTATTGTTCTGTGTAAATTCATGTGATTTTATATATATTGACATCTTGTACACTGTTAACATATCTAACAGATATCTCGCTAATAAAGTACAGATTCTGCATATACATTGCGATTCGGCTATTTGTAACCTCTAGGCTTAGAGTATCGTCATAATTACGCTTTACATCGCAAAACTGTAGAGATATCTAAAAAAAACATACTTTATTTTATTCAAAATTACATTTGAAACGAACATTCCGAGCTTTTTAGCCACATCATACGAATACTTTTTAAGAAGATGGCTCTACTTCTATTTTCGATAAAGAAAAATATTTCGAACAGTTTTATACGTATCAGAATTCTGATTTCATAACAAATTTAAACAGTTTCGCTACATTAGGACGATTTTTTTGAGACAATTTAAAATAGATTTCAACGTCTAACTGATGAATAACAAAAATATTTACCGTATTGTTCCGTGTAAATTTATGTGATTCAAAAAATATCGATATCTTGTACACTGTTAAAATATCTAACAGATATCTCGATAATACAGTACAGATTCTGCATATAAATTGTGATTCGGCTATTTGTAACCTCTATTCTTGGAGTATCGTCATTATTACGCATTACATCGCAAATCAGTAGAGATATATAAAAAAACATACTTTATTTTATTCAAAATTACATTTGAAACGAACTTTCCGAGCTTTTTATCCACATCATACGAATACTTTTTAAGAAAATGGCTCTACTTCTATTTCCGATAAAGAAAAATATTTCGAAAAGTTTTATACGTATCAGAATTCTGATTTCACAACAAATTTAAACAGTTTCGCTACAATAGGACGATTCTTTTGAGACAATTTAAAATAATTTTCAACGTCTAACTGATGAATAACAAAAATATTTACCGTATTGTTCCGTGTAAATTTATGTGATTCAAAATATATCGATATCTTATACACTGTTAAAATATCTAACAGATATCTCGATAATACAGTACAGATTCTGCATATAAATTGTGATTCGGCTATTTGTAACCTCTATTCTTGGAGTATCGTCATAATTACGAATTACATCGCAAAACAGTAGAGATATATAAAAAAAACGTACTTTATTTTATTCAAAATTACATTTGAAACGAACATTCCGAGCTTTTTAGCCACATCATACGATTACTTTTGAAGAAAAATTGCTCTACTTCTATTTCCGATAAAGAAAAATATTTCGAAAAGTTTTATACGTATCAGAATTCTGATTTCATAACAAATTTAAACAGTTTCGCTACATTAGGACGATTTTTTTGAGACAATTTAAAATAGATTTCAACGTCTAACTGATGAATAACAAAAATATTTACCGTATTGTTCCGTGTAAATTTATGTGATTCAAAAAATATCGATATCTTGTACACTGTTAAAATATCTAACAGATATCTCGATAATACAGTACAGATTCTGCATATAAATTGTGATTCGGCTATTTGTAACCTCTATTCTTGGAGTATCGTCATTATTACGCATTACATCGCAAATCAGTAGAGATATCTAAAAAAACATACTTTATTTTATTCAAAATTACATTTGAAACGAACATTCCGAGCTTTTTATCCACATCATACGAATACTTTTTAAGAAAATGGCTCTACTTCTATTTCCGATAAAGAAAAATATTTCGAAAAGTTTTATACGTATCAGAATTCTGATTTCACAACAAATTTAAACAGTTTCGCTACAATAGGACGATTCTTTTGAGACAATTTAAAATATTTTTCAACGTCTATCTGATGAATAACAAAAATATTTACCGTATTGTTCCGTGGAAATTTATGTGATTCTAAATATATCGATATTTTGTACACTGTTAAAATATCTAACAGATATCTCGCTAATACAGTACAGATTCTGCATATACATTGTGATTCGGCTATTTGTAACCTCTATTCTTTGAGTATCGTCAGAATTACGCATTACATCGCAAAACAGGAGAGATATATAAAAAAAACATACTTTATTTTATTCAAAATTACATTTGAAACGAACATTCCGAGCTTTTTAGCCACATCATACAAATACTTTTTAAGAAAATGGCTCTACTTCTAATCCTGAAAAAGAGAAATATTTCGAAAAGTTTTATTCGTATTAGACTTCTGATTTCATAAAAAATTTACGCATTTCCATTCCATTAAGACGAAGTTATTGTGAAAACTTTAAATATTTTTGAACTTCTTACGGATCAATAACAAAATTATTTAGCGTATTGTTCTGTGTAAATTCATGTGATTATATATATATTGACACCTTGTACACTGTTAACATATCTAACAGATATCTCGCTAATAAAGTACAGATTCTGCATATACATTGCGATTCGGCTATTTGTAACCTCTAGGCTTAGAGTATCGTCATAATTACGCTTTACATCGCAAAACTGTAGAGATATCTAAAAAAAACATACTTTATTTTATTCAAAATTACATTTGAAACGAACATTCCGAGCTTTAAATCCACATCATACGAATACTTTTTAAGAAAATGGCTCTACTTCTATTTCCGATAAAGAAAAATATTACGAAAAGTTTTATACGTATCAGAATTCTGATTTCACAACAAATTTAAACAGTTTCGCTACAATAGGACGATTCTTTTGAGACAATTTAAAATATTTTTCAACGTCTATCTGATGAATAACAAAAATATTTACCGTATTGTTCCGTGGAAATTTATGTGATTCTAAATATATCGATATTTTGTACACTGTTAAAATATCTAACAGATATCTCGCTAATACAGTACAGATTCTGCATATACATTGTGATTCGGCTATTTGTAACCTCTATTCTTTGAGTATCGTCATTATTACGCATTACATCGCAAATCAGTAGAGATATATAAAAAAACATACTTTATTTTATTCAAAATTACATTTGAAACGAACATTCCGAGCTTTTTATCCACATCATACGAATACTTTTTAAGAAAATGGCTCTACTTCTATTTCCGATAAAGAAAAATATTTCGAAAAGTTTTATACGTATCAGAATTCTGATTTCACAACAAATTTAAACAGTTTCGCTACAATAGGACGATTCTTTTGAGACAATTTAAAATATTTTTCAACGTCTATCTGATGAATAACAAAAATATTTACCGTATTGTTCCGTGGAAATTTATGTGATTCTAAATATATCGATATTTTGTACACTGTTAAAATATCTAACAGATATCTCGCTAATACAGTACAGATTCTGCATATACATTGTGATTCGGCTATTTGTAACCTCTATTCTTTGAGTATCGTCAGAATTACGCATTACATCGCAAAACAGGAGAGATATATAAAAAAAACATACTTTATTTTATTCAAAATTACATTTGAAACAAACATTCCGAGCTTTTTAGCCACATCATACAAATACTTTTTAAGAAAATGGCTCTACTTCTAATCCTGAAAAAGAGAAATATTTCGAAAAGTTTTATTCGTATTAGACTTCTGATTTCATAAAAAATTTACGCATTTCCATTCCATTAAGACGAAGTTATTGTGAAAACTTTAAATATTTTTTGAACTTCTTACGGATCAATAACAAAATTATTTAGCGTATTGTTCTGTGTAAATTCATGTGATTATATATATATTGACATCTTGTACACTGTTAACATATCTAACAGATATCTCGCTAATAAAGTACAGATTCTGCATATACATTGCGATTCGGCTATTTGTAACCTCTAGTCTTAGAGTATCGTCATAATTACGCTTTACATCGCATAACTGTAGAGATATCTAAAAAAAACATACTTTATTTTATTCAAAATTACATTTGAACCCAACATTCCGAGCTTTTTAGCCACATCATACGAATACTTTTGAAGAAAAATTGCTCTACTTCTATTTCCGATAAAGAAAAATATTTCGAAAAGTTTTATACTTATCAGAATTCTGATTTCATAACAAATTTAAACAGTTTCGCTACATTAGGACGATTTTTTTGAGACAATTTAAAATAGATTTCAACGTCTAACTGATGAATAACAAAAATATTTACCGTATTGTTCCGTGTAAATTTATGTGATTCAAAAAATATCGATATCTTGTACACTGTTAAAATATCTAACAGATATCTCGATAATACAGTACAGATTCTGCATATAAATTGTGATTCGGCTATTTGTAACCTCTATTCTTGGAGTATCGTCATTATTACGCATTACATCGCAAATCAGTAGAGATATATAAAAAAACATACTTTATTTTATTCAAAATTACATTTGAAACGAACATTCCGAGCTTTTTATCCACATCATACGAATACTTTTTAAGAAAATGGCTCTACTTCTATTTCCGATAAAGAAAAATATTTCGAAAAGTTTTATACGTATCAGAATTCTGATTTCACAACAAATTTAAACAGTTTCGCTACAATAGGACGATTCTTTTGAGACAATTTAAAATATTTTTCAACGTCTATCTGATGAATAACAAAAATATTTACCGTATTGTTCCGTGGAAATTTATGTGATTCTAAATATATCGATATTTTGTACACTGTTAAAATATCTAACAGATATCTCGCTAATACAGTACAGATTCTGCATATACATTGTGATTCGGCTATTTGTAACCTCTATTCTTTGAGTATCGTCAGAATTACGCAATACATCGCAAAACAGGAGAGATATATAAAAAAAACATACTTTATTTTATTCAAAATTACATTTGAAACGAACATTCCGAGCTTTTTAGCCACATCATACAAATACTTTTTAAGAAAATGGCTCTACTTCTAATCCTGAAAAAGAGAAATATTTCGAAAAGTTTTATTCGTATTAGACTTCTGATTTCATAAAAAATTTACGCATTTCCATTCCATTAAGACGAAGTTATTGTGAAAACTTTAAATATTTTTTGAACTTCTTACGGATCAATAACAAAATTATTTAGCGTATTGTTCTGTGTAAATTCATGTGATTATATATATATTGACATCATGTACACTGTTAACATATCTAACAGATATCTCGCTAATAAAGTACAGATTCTGCATATACATTGCGATTCGGCTATTTGTAACCTCTAGTCTTAGAGTATCGTCATAATTACGCTTTACATCGCAAAACTGTAGAGATATCTAAAAAAACATACTTTATTTTATTCAAAATTACATTTGAACCGAACATTCCGAGCTTTTTAGCCACATCATACGAATACTTTTTAAGAAGATGGCTCTACTTCTATTTTCGATAAAGAAAAATATTTCGAACAGTTTTATACGTATCAGAATTCTGATTTCATAACAAATTTAAACAGTTTCGCTACATTAGGACGATTATTTTGAGACAATTTAAAATAATTTTCAACGTCTAACTGATGAATAACAAAAATATTTACCGTATTGTTCCGTGTAAATTTATGTGATTCAAAATATATCGATATCTTATACACTGTTAAAATATCTAACAGATATCTCGATAATACAGTACAGATTCTGCATATAAATTGTGATTCGGCTATTTGTAACCTCTATTCTTGGAGTATCGTCATAATTACGAATTACATCGCAAAACAGTAGAGATATATAAAAAAAACATACTTTATTTTATTCAAAATTACATTTGAAACGAACATTCCGAGCTTTTTAGCCACATCATACAAATACTTTTTAAGAAAATGGCTCTACTTCTAATCCTGAAAAAGATAAATATTTCGAAAAGTTTTATTCGTATTAGACTTCTGATTTCATAAAAAATTTACGCATTTCCATTCCATTAAGACGAAGTTATTGTGAAAACTTTAAATATTTTTGAACTTCTTACGGATCAATAACAAAATTATTTAGCGTATTGTTCTGTGTAAATTCATGTGATTATATATATATTGACATCTTGTACACTGTTAACATATCTAACAGATATCTCGCTAATAAAGTACAGATTCTGCATATACATTGCAAAACGGCTATTTGTAACCTCTAGGCTTAGAGTATCGTCATAATTACGCTTTACATCGCAAAACTGTAGAGATATCTAAAAAAAACATACTTTATTTTATTCAAAATTACATTTGAAACTAACATTCCGAGCTTTTTATCCACATCATACGAATACTTTTTAAGAAAATGGCTCTACTTCTATTTCCGATAAAGAAAAATATTTCGAAAAGTTTTATACGTATCAGAATTCTGATTTCACAACAAATTTAAACAGTTTCGCTACAATAGGACGATTCTTTTGAGACAATTTAAAATATTTTTCAACGTCTATCTGATGAATAACAAAAATATTTACCGTATTGTTCCGTGGAAATTTATGTGATTCTAAATATATCGATATTTTGTACACTGTTAAAATATCTAACAGATATCTCGCTAATACAGTACAGATTCTGCATATACATTGTGATTCGGCTATTTGTAACCTCTATTCTTTGAGTATCGTCAGAATTACGCATTACATCGCAAAACAGGAGAGATATATAAAAAAAACATACTTTATTTTATTCAAAATTACATTTGAAACGAACATTCCGAGCTTTTTAGCCACATCATACAAATACTTTTTAAGAAAATGGCTCTACTTCTAATCCTGAAAAAGAGAAATATTTCGAAAAGTTTTATTCGTATTAGACTTCTGATTTCATAAAAAATTTACGCATTTCCATTCCATTAAGACGAAGTTATTGTGAAAACTTTAAATATTTTTTGAACTTCTTACGGATCAATAACAAAATTATTTAGCGTATTGTTCTGTGTAAATTCATGTGATTATATATATATTGACATCTTGTACACTGTTAACATATCTAACAGATATCTCGCTAATAAAGTACAGATTCTGCATATACATTGCGATTCGGCTATTTGTAACCTCTAGTCTTAGAGTATCGTCATAATTACGCTTTACATCGCAAAACTGTAGAGATATCTAAAAAAAACATACTTTATTTTATTCAAAATTACATTTGAACCGAACATTCCGAGCTTTTTAGCCACATCATACGAATACTTTTTAAGAAGATGGCTCTACTTCTATTTTCGATAAAGAAAAATATTTCGAACAGTTTTATACGTATCAGAATTCTGATTTCATAACAAATTTAAACAGTTTCGCTACATTAGGACGATTATTTTGAGACAATTTAAAATAATTTTCAACATCTAACTGATGAATAACAAAAATATTTACCGTATTGTTCCGTGTAAATTTATGTGATTCAAAAAAATCGATATCTTGTACACTGTTAAAATATCTAACAGATATCTTGATAATACAGTACAGATTCTGCATATAAATTGTGATTCGGCTATTTGTAACCTCTATTCTTGGAGTATCGTCATTATTACGCATTACATCGCAAATCAGTAGAGATATATAAAAAAACATACTTTATTTTATTCAAAATTACATTTGAAACGAACATTCCGAGCTTTTTATCCACATCATACGAATACTTTTTAAGAAAATGGCTCTACTTCTATTTCCGATAAAGAAAAATATTTCGAAAAGTTTTATACGTATCAGAATTCTGATTTCACAACAAATTTAAACAGTTTCGCTACAATAGGACGATTCTTTTGAGACAATTTAAAATATTTTTCAACGTCTATCTGATGAATAACAAAAATATTTACCGTATTGTTCCGTGGAAATTTATGTGATTCTAAATATATCGATATTTTGTACACTGTTAAAATATCTAACAGATATCTCGCTAATACAGTACAGATTCTGCATATACATTGTGATTCGGCTATTTGTAACCTCTATTCTTTGAGTATCGTCAGAATTACGCATTACATCGCAAAACAGGAGAGATATATAAAAAAAAACATACTTTATTTTATTCAAAATTACATTTGAAACGAACATTCCGAGCTTTTTAGCCACATCATACAAATACTTTTTAAGAAAATGGCTCTACTTCTAATCCTGAAAAAGAGAAATATTTCGAAAAGTTTTATTCGTATTAGACTTCTGATTTCATAAAAAATTTACGCATTTCCATTCCATTAAGACGAAGTTATTGTGAAAACTTTAAATATTTTTTGAACTTCTTACGGATCAATAACAAAATTATTTAGCGTATTGTTCTGTGTAAATTCATGTGATTATATATATATTGACATCATGTACACTGTTAACATATCTAACAGATATCTCGCTAATAAAGTACAGATTCTGCATATACATTGCGATTCGGCTATTTGTAAACCTCTAGTCTTAGAGTATCGTCATAATTACGCTTTACATCGCAAAACTGTAGAGATATCTAAAAAACATACTTTTATTTTATTCAAAATTACATTTGAACCGAACATTCCGAGCTTTTTAGCCACATCATACGAATACTTTTTAAGAAGATGGCTCTACTTCTATTTTCGATAAAGAAAAATATTTCGAACAGTTTTATACGTATCAGAATTCTGATTTCATAACAAATTTAAACAGTTTCGCTACATTAGGACGATTATTTTGAGACAATTTAAAATAATTTTCAACGTCTAACTGATGAATAAACAAAAATATTTACCGTATTGTTCCGTGTAAATTTATGTGATTCAAAATATATCGATATCTTATACACTGTTAAAATATCTAACAGATATCTCGATAATACAGTACAGATTCTGCATATAAATTGTGATTCGGCTATTTGTAACCTCTATTCTTGGAGTATCGTCATAATTACGAATTACATCGCAAAACAGTAGAGATATATAAAAAAAACATACTTTATTTTATTCAAAATTACATTTGAAACGAACATTCCGAGCTTTTTAGCCACATCATACAAATACTTTTTAAGAAAATGGCTCTACTTCTAATCCTGAAAAAGATAAATATTTCGAAAAGTTTTATTCGTATTAGACTTCTGATTTCATAAAAAATTTACGCATTTCCATTCCATTAAGACGAAGTTATTGTGAAAACTTTAAATATTTTGAACTTCTTACGGATCAATAACAAAATTATTTAGCGTATTGTTCTGTGTAAATTCATGTGATTATATATATATTGACATCTTGTACACTGTTAACATATCTAACAGATATCTCGCTAATAAAGTACAGATTCTGAATATACATTGCAAAACGGCTATTTGTAACCTCTAGGCTTAGAGTATCGTCATAATTACGCTTTACATCGCAAAACTGTAGAGATATCTAAAAAAAACATACTTTATTTTATTCAAAATTACATTTGAAACTAACATTCCGAGCTTTTTATCCACATCATACGAATACTTTTTAAGAAAATGGCTCTACTTCTATTTCCGATAAAGAAAAATATTTCGAAAAGTTTTATACGTATCAGAATTCTGATTTCACAACAAATTTAAACAGTTTCGCTACAATAGGACGATTCTTTTGAGACAATTTAAAATATTTTTCAACGTCTATCTGATGAACAAAAATATTTACCGTATTGTTCCGTGGAAATTTATGTGATTCTAAATATATCGATATTTTGTACACTGTTAAAATATCTAACAGATATCTCGCTAATACAGTACAGATTCTGCATATACATTGTGATTCGGCTATTTGTAACCTCTATTCTTTGAGTATCGTCAGAATTACGCATTACATCGCAAAACAGGAGAGATATATAAAAAAAACATACTTTATTTTATTCAAAATTACATTTGAAACGAACATTCCGAGCTTTTTAGCCACATCATACAAATACTTTTTAAGAAAATGGCTCTACTTCTAATCCTGAAAAAGAGAAATATTTCGAAAAGTTTTATTCGTATTAGACTTCTGATTTCATAAAAAATTTACGCATTTCCATTCCATTAAGACGAAGTTATTGTGAAAACTTTAAATATTTTTTGAACTTCTTACGGATCAATAACAAAATTATTTAGCGTATTGTTCTGTGTAAATTCATGTGATTATATATATATTTGACATCTTGTACACTGTTAACATATCTAACAGATATCTCGCTAATAAAGTACAGATTCTGCATATACATTGCGATTCGGCTATTTGTAACCTCTAGTCTTAGAGTATCGTCATAATTACGCCTTTACATCGCAAAACTGTAGAGATATCTAAAAAAAACATACTTTATTTTATTCAAAATTACATTTGAACCGAACATTCCGAGCTTTTTAGCCACATCATACGAATACTTTTTAAGAAGATGGCTCTACTTCTATTTTCGATAAAGAAAAATATTTCGAACAGTTTTATACGTATCAGAATTCTGATTTCATAACAAATTTTAAACAGTTTCGCTACATTAGGACGATTATTTTGAGACAATTTAAAATAATTTTCAACATCTAACTGATGAATAACAAAAATATTTACCGTATTGTTCCGTGTAAATTTATGTGATTCAAAAAAATCGATATCTTGTACACTGTTAAAATATCTAACAGATATCTCGATAATACAGTACAGATTCTGCATATAAATTGTGATTCGGCTATTTGTAACCTCTATTCTTGGAGTATCGTCATTATTACGCATTACATCGCAAATCAGTAGAGATATATAAAAAAAACATACTTTATTTTATTCAAAATTACATTTGAAACGAACATTCCGAGCTTTTTATCCACATCATTACGAATACTTTTTAAGAAAATGGCTCTACTTCTATTTCCGATAAAGAAAAATATTTCGAAAAGTTTTATACGTATCAGAATTCTGATTTCACAACAAATTTAAACAGTTTCGCTACAATAGGACGATTCTTTTGAGACAATTTAAAATATTTTTCAACGTCTATCTGATGAATAACAAAAATATTTACCGTATTGTTCCGTGGAAATTTATGTGATTCTAAATATATCGATATTTTGTACACTGTTAAAATATCTAACAGATATCTCGCTAATACAGTACAGATTCTGCATATACATTGTGATTCGGCTATTTGTAACCTCTATTCTTTGAGTATCGTCAGAATTACGCATTACATCGCAAAACAGGAGAGATATATAAAAAAAACATACTTTATTTTATTCAAAATTACATTTGAAACGAACATTCCGAGCTTTTTAGCCACATCATACAAATACTTTTTAAGAAAATGGCTCTACTTCTAATCCTGAAAAAGAGAAATATTTCGAAAAGTTTTATTCGTATTAGACTTCTGATTTCATAAAAAATTTACGCATTTCCATTCCATTAAGACGAAGTTATTGTGAAAACTTTAAATATTTTTTGAACTTCTTACGGATCAATAACAAAATTATTTAGCGTATTGTTCTGTGTAAATTCATGTGATTATATATATATTGACATCATGTACACTGTTAACATATCTAACAGATATCTCGCTAATAAAGTACAGATTCTGCATATACATTGCGATTCGGCTATTTGTAACCTCTAGTCTTAGAGTATCGTCATAATTACGCTTTACATCGCAAAACTGTAGAGATATCTAAAAAAACATACTTTATTTTATTCAAAATTACATTTGAACCGAACATTCCGAGCTTTTTAGCCACATCATACGAATACTTTTTAAGAAGATGGCTCTACTTCTATTTTCGATAAAGAAAAATATTTCGAACAGTTTTATACGTATCAGAATTCTGATTTCATAACAAATTTAAACAGTTTCGCTACATTAGGACGATTATTTTGAGACAATTTAAAATAATTTTCAACGTCTAACTGATGAATAACAAAAATATTTACCGTATTGTTCCGTGTAAATTTATGTGATTCAAAATATATCGATATCTTATACACTGTTAAAATATCTAACAGATATCTCGATAATACAGTACAGATTCTGCATATAAATTGTGATTCGGCTATTTGTAACCTCTATTCTTGGAGTATCGTCATAATTACGAATTACATCGCAAAACAGTAGAGATATATAAAAAAAACATACTTTATTTTATTCAAAATTACATTTGAAACGAACATTCCGAGCTTTTTAGCCACATCATACAAATACTTTTTAAGAAAATGGCTCTACTTCTAATCCTGAAAAAGATAAATATTTCGAAAAGTTTTATTCGTATTAGACTTCTGATTTCATAAAAAATTTACGCATTTCCATTCCATTAAGACGAAGTTATTGTGAAAACTTTAAATATTTTTGAACTTCTTACGGATCAATAACAAAATTATTTAGCGTATTGTTCTGTGTAAATTCATGTGATTATATATATATTGACATCTTGTACACTGTTAACATATCTAACAGATATCTCGCTAATAAAGTACAGATTCTGCATATACATTGCAAAACGGCTATTTGTAACCTCTAGGCTTAGAGTATCGTCATAATTACGCTTTACATCGCAAAACTGTAGAGATATCTAAAAAAAACATACTTTATTTTATTCAAAATTACATTTGAAACTAACATTCCGAGCTTTTTATCCACATCATACGAATACTTTTTAAGAAAATGGCTCTACTTCTATTTCCGATAAAGAAAAATATTTCGAAAAGTTTTATACGTATCAGAATTCTGATTTCACAACAAATTTAAACAGTTTCGCTACAATAGGACGATTCTTTTGAGACAATTTAAAATATTTTTCAACGTCTATCTGATGAATAACAAAAATATTTACCGTATTGTTCCGTGGAAATTTATGTGATTCTAAATATATCGATATTTTGTACACTGTTAAAATATCTAACAGATATCTCGCTAATACAGTACAGATTCTGCATATACATTGTGATTCGGCTATTTGTAACCTCTATTCTTTGAGTATCGTCAGAATTACGCATTACATCGCAAAACAGGAGAGATATATAAAAAAAACATACTTTATTTTATTCAAAATTACATTTGAAACGAACATTCCGAGCTTTTTAGCCACATCATACAAATACTTTTTAAGAAAATGGCTCTACTTCTAATCCTGAAAAAGAGAAATATTTCGAAAAGTTTTATTCGTATTAGACTTCTGATTTCATAAAAAATTTACGCATTTCCATTCCATTAAGACGAAGTTATTGTGAAAACTTTAAATATTTTTTGAACTTCTTACGGATCAATAACAAAATTATTTAGCGTATTGTTCTGTGTAAATTCATGTGATTATATATATATTGACATCTTGTACACTGTTAACATATCTAACAGATATCTCGCTAATAAAGTACAGATTCTGCATATACATTGCGATTCGGCTATTTGTAACCTCTAGTCTTAGAGTATCGTCATAATTACGCTTTACATCGCAAAACTGTAGAGATATCTAAAAAAAACATACTTTATTTTATTCAAAATTACATTTGAACCGAACATTCCGAGCTTTTTAGCCACATCATACGAATACTTTTTAAGAAGATGGCTCTACTTCTATTTTCGATAAAGAAAAATATTTCGAACAGTTTTATACGTATCAGAATTCTGATTTCATAACAAATTTAAACAGTTTCGCTACATTAGGACGATTATTTTGAGACAATTTAAAATAATTTTCAACATCTAACTGATGAATAACAAAAATATTTACCGTATTGTTCCGTGTAAATTTATGTGATTCAAAAAAATCGATATCTTGTACACTGTTAAAATATCTAACAGATATCTCGATAATACAGTACAGATTCTGCATATAAATTGTGATTCGGCTATTTGTAACCTCTATTCTTGGAGTATCGTCATTATTACGCATTACATCGCAAATCAGTAGAGATATAAAAAAAAACATACTTTATTTTATTCAAAATTACATTTGAAACGAACATTCCGAGCTTTTTATCCACATCATACGAATACTTTTTAAGAAAATGGCTCTACTTCTATTTCCGATAAAGAAAAATATTTCGAAAAGTTTTATACGTATCAGAATTCTGATTTCACAACAAATTTAAACAGTTTCGCTACATTAGGACGATTCTTTTGAGACAATTTAAAATATTTTTCAACGTCTATCTGATGAATAACAAAAATATTTACCGTATTGTTCCGTGTAAATTTATGTGATTCTAAATATATCGATATTTTGTACACTGTTAAAATATCTAACAGATATCTCGCTAATACAGTACAGATTCTGCATATACATTGTGATTCGGCTATTTGTAACCTCTATTCTTTGAGTATCGTCAGAATTACGCATTACATCGCAAAACAGGAGAGATATATAAAAAAAACATACTTTATTTTATTCAAAATTACATTTGAAACGAACATTCCGAGCTTTTTAGCCACATCATACAAATACTTTTTAAGAAAATGGCTCTACTTCTAATCCTGAAAAAGATAAATATTTCGAAAAGTTTTATTCGTATTAGACTTCTGATTTCATAAAAAATTTACGCATTTCCATTCCATTAAGACGAAGTTATTGTGAAAACTTTAAATATTTTTGAACTTCTTACGGATCAATAACAAAATTATTTAGCGTATTGTTCTGTGTAAATTCATGTGATTATATATATATTGACATCTTGTACACTGTTAACATATCTAACAGATATCTCGCTAATAAAGTACAGATTCTGCATATACATTGCAAAACGGCTATTTGTAACCTCTAGGCTTAGAGTATCGTCATAATTACGCTTTACATCGCAAAACTGTAGAGATATCTAAAAAAAACATACTTTATTTTATTCAAAATTACATTTGAAACTAACATTCCGAGCTTTTTATCCACATCATACGAATACTTTTTAAGAAAATGGCTCTACTTCTATTTCCGATAAAGAAAAATATTTCGAAAAGTTTTATACGTATCAGAATTCTGATTTCACAACAAATTTAAACAGTTTCGCTACAATAGGACGATTCTTTTGAGACAATTTAAAATATTTTTCAACGTCTATCTGATGAATAACAAAAATATTTACCGTATTGTTCCGTGGAAATTTATGTGATTCTAAATATATCGATATTTTGTACACTGTTAAAATATCTAACAGATATCTCGCTAATACAGTACAGATTCTGCATATACATTGTGATTCGGCTATTTGTAACCTCTATTCTTTGAGTATCGTCAGAATTACGCATTACATCGCAAAACAGGAGAGATATATAAAAAAAACATACTTTATTTTATTCAAAATTACATTTGAAACGAACATTCCGAGCTTTTTAGCCACATCATACAAATACTTTTTAAGAAAATGGCTCTACTTCTAATCCTGAAAAAGAGAAATATTTCGAAAAGTTTTATTCGTATTAGACTTCTGATTTCATAAAAAATTTACGCATTTCCATTCCATTAAGACGAAGTTATTGTGAAAACTTTAAATATTTTTTGAACTTCTTACGGATCAATAACAAAATTATTTAGCGTATTGTTCTGTGTAAATTCATGTGATTATATATATATTGACATCTTGTACACTGTTAACATATCTAACAGATATCTCGCTAATAAAGTACAGATTCTGCATATACATTGCGATTCGGCTATTTGTAACCTCTAGTCTTAGAGTATCGTCATAATTACGCTTTACATCGCAAAACTGTAGAGATATCTAAAAAAAACATACTTTATTTTATTCAAAATTACATTTGAACCGAACATTCCGAGCTTTTTAGCCACATCATACGAATACTTTTTAAGAAGATGGCTCTACTTCTATTTTCGATAAAGAAAAATATTTCGAACAGTTTTATACGTATCAGAATTCTGATTTCATAACAAATTTAAACAGTTTCGCTACATTAGGACGATTATTTTGAGACAATTTAAAATAATTTTCAACATCTAACTGATGAATAACAAAAATATTTACCGTATTGTTCCGTGTAAATTTATGTGATTCAAAAAATCGATATCTTGTACACTGTTAAAATATCTAACAGATATCTCGATAATACAGTACAGATTCTGCATATAAATTGTGATTCGGCTATTTGTAACCTCTATTCTTGGAGTATCGTCATTATTACGCATTACATCGCAAATCAGTAGAGATATAAAAAAAAACATACTTTATTTTATTCAAAATTACATTTGAAACGAACATTCCGAGCTTTTTATCCACATCATACGAATACTTTTTAAGAAAATGGCTCTACTTCTATTTCCGATAAAGAAAAATATTTCGAAAAGTTTTATACGTATCAGAATTCTGATTTCACAACAAATTTAAACAGTTTCGCTACATTAGGACGATTCTTTTGAGACAATTTAAAATATTTTTCAACGTCTATCTGATGAATAACAAAAATATTTACCGTATTGTTCCGTGTAAATTTATGTGATTCTAAATATATCGATATTTTGTACACTGTTAAAATATCTAACAGATATCTCGCTAATACAGTACAGATTCTGCATATACATTGTGATTCGGCTATTTGTAACCTCTATTCTTTGAGTATCGTCAGAATTACGCATTACATCGCAAAACAGGAGAGATATATAAAAAAAACATACTTTATTTTATTCAAAATTACATTTGAAACGAACATTCCGAGCTTTTTAGCCACATCATACAAATACTTTTTAAGAAAATGGCTCTACTTCTAATCCTGAAAAAGAGAAATATTTCGAAAAGTTTTATTCGTATTAGACTTCTGATTTCATAAAAAATTTACGCATTTCCATTCCATTAAGACGAAGTTATTGTGAAAACTTTAAATATTTTTTGAACTTCTTACGGATCAATAACAAAATTATTTAGCGTATTGTTCTGTGTAAATTCATGTGATTATATATATATTGACATCTTGTACACTGTTAACATATCTAACAGATATCTCGCTAATAAAGTACAGATTCTGCATATACATTGCGATTCGGCTATTTGTAACCTCTAGTCTTAGAGTATCGTCATAATTACGCTTTACATCGCAAAACTGTAGAGATATCTAAAAAAAACATACTTTATTTTATTCAAAATTACATTTGAACCGAACATTCCGAGCTTTTTAGCCACATCATACGAATACTTTTTAAGAAGATGGCTCTACTTCTATTTTCGATAAAGAAAAATATTTCGAACAGTTTTATACGTATCAGAATTCTGATTTCATAACAAATTTAAACAGTTTCGCTACATTAGGACGATTATTTTGAGACAATTTAAAATAATTTTCAACGTCTAACTGATGAATAACAAAAATATTTACCGTATTGTTCCGTGTAAATTTATGTGATTCAAAAAATATCGATATCTTGTACACTGTTAAAATATCTAACAGATATCTCGATAATACAGTACAGATTCTGCATATAAATTGTGATTCGGCTATTTGTAACCTCTATTCTTGGAGTATCGTCATTATTACGCATTACATCGCAAATCAGTAGAGATATATAAAAAAAACATACTTTATTTTATTCAAAATTACATTTGAAACGAACATTCCGAGCTTTTTATCCACATCATACGAATACTTTTTAAGAAAATGGCTCTACTTCTATTTCCGATAAAGAAAAATATTTCGAAAAGTTTTATACGTATCAGAATTCTGATTTCACAACAAATTTAAACAGTTTCGCTACATTAGGACGATTCTTTTGAGACAATTTAAAATATTTTTCAACGTCTATCTGATGAATAACAAAAATATTTACCGTATTGTTCCGTGTAAATTTATGTGATTCTAAATATATCGATATTTTGTACACTGTTAAAATATCTAACAGATATCTCGCTAATACAGTACAGATTCTGCATATACATTGTGATTCGGCTATTTGTAACCTCTATTCTTAGAGTATCGTCAGAATTACGCATTACATCGCAAAACAGGAGAGATATATAAAAAAAACATACTTTATTTTATTCAAAATTACATTTGAAACGAACATTCCGAGCTTTTTAGCCACATCATACAAATACTTTTTAAGAAAATGGCTCTACTTCTAATCCTGAAAAAGAGAAATATTTCGAAAAGTTTTATTCGTATTAGACTTCTGATTTCATAAAAAATTTACGCATTTCCATTCCATTAAGACGAAGTTATTGTGAAAACTTTAAATATTTTTTGAACTTCTTACGGATCAATAACAAAATTATTTAGCGTATTGTTCTGTGTAAATTCATGTGATTATATATATATTGACATCTTGTACACTGTTAACATATCTAACAGATATCTCGCTAATAAAGTACAGATTCTGCATATACATTGCGATTCGGCTATTTGTAACCTCTAGGCTTAGAGTATCGTCATAATTACGCTTTACATCGCAAAACTGTAGAGATATCTAAAAAAAAATACTTTATTTTATTCAAAATTACATTTAAAACCAACATTCCGAGCTTTTTAGCCACATCATACGAATACATTTTAAGAAAATGGCTCTATTTCTATTTCCGATAAAGAAAAATATTTCGAAAAGTTTTATACGTATCAGAATTCTGATTTCATAACAAATTAAAACAGTTTCGCTACATAAGAACGATTTTTTTGAGACAATTTAAAATAGATTTCAACGTCTAACTGATGAATAACAAAAATATTTACCGTATTGTTCCGTGTAAATTTATGTGATTCAAAAAATATCGATATCTTGTACACTGTTAAAATATCTAACAGATATCTCGATAATACAGTACAGATTCTGCATATACATTGCGATTCGGCTATTTGTAACCTCTAGGCTTAGAGTATCGTCATAATTACGCTTTACATCGCAAAACTGTAGAGATATCTAAAAAAAACATACTTTATTTTATTCAAAATTACATTTGAAACTAACATTCCGAGCTTTTTATCCACATCATACGAATACTTTTTAAGAAAATGGCTCTACTTCTATTTCCGATAAAGAAAAATATTTCGAAAAGTTTTATACGTATCAGAATTCTGATTTCACAACAAATTTAAACAGTTTCGCTACAATAGGACGATTCTTTTGAGACAATTTAAAATATTTTTCAACGTCTATCTGATGAATAACAAAAATATTTACCGTATTGTTCCGTGGAAATTTATGTGATTCTAAATATATCGATATTTTGTACACTGTTAAAATATCTAACAGATATCTCGCTAATACAGTACAGATTCTGCATATACATTGTGATTCGGCTATTTGTTACCTCTATTCTTTGAGTATCGTCAGAATTACGCATTACATCGCAAAACAGGAGAGATATATAAAAAAAACATACTTTATTTTATTCAAAATTACATTTGAAACGAACATTCCGAGCTTTTTAGCCACATCATACAAATACTTTTTAAGAAAATGGCTCTACTTCTAATCCTGAAAAAGAGAAATATTTCGAAAAGTTTTATTCGTATTAGACTTCTGATTTCATAAAAAATTTACGCATTTCCATTCCATTAAGACGAAGTTATTGTGAAAACTTTAAATATTTTTTGAACTTCTTACGGATCAATAACAAAATTATTTAGCGTATTGTTCTGTGTAAATTCATGTGATTATATATATATATTGACATCTTGTACACTGTTAACATATCTAACAGATATCTCGCTAATAAAGTACAGATTCTGCATATACATTGCGATTCGGCTATTTGTAACCTCTAGTCTTAGAGTATCGTCATAATTACGCTTTACATCGCAAAACTGTAGAGATATCTAAAAAAACATACTTTATTTTATTCAAAATTACATTTGAACCCAACATTCCGAGCTTTTTAGCCACATCATACGAATACTTTTTAAGAAGATGGCTCTACTTCTATTTTCGATAAAGAAAAATATTTCGAACAGTTTTATACGTATCAGAATTCTGATTTCATAACAAATTTAAACAGTTTCGCTACATTAGGACGATTATTTTGAGACAATTTAAAATAATTTTCAACGTCTAACTGATGAATAACAAAAATATTTACCGTATTGTTCCGTGTAAATTTATGTGATTCAAAAAATATCGATATCTTGTACACTGTTAAAATATCTAACAGATATCTCGATAATACAGTACAGATTCTGCATATAAATTGTGATTCGGCTATTTGTAACCTCTATTCTTGGAGTATCGTCATTATTACGCATTACATCGCAAATCAGTAGAGATATATAAAAAAAACATACTTTATTTTATTCAAAATTACATTTGAAACGAAAATTCCGAGCTTTTTATCCACATCATACGAATACTTTTTAAGAAAATGGCTCTACTTCTATTTCCGATAAAGAAAAATATTTCGAAAAGTTTTATACGTATCAGAATTCTGATTTCACAACAAATTTAAACAGTTTCGCTACATTAGGACGATTCTTTTGAGACAATTTAAAATATTTTTCAACGTCTATCTGATGAATAACAAAAATATTTACCGTATTGTTCCGTGTAAATTTATGTGATTCTAAATATATCGATATTTTGTACACTGTTAAAATATCTAACAGATATCTCGCTAATACAGTACAGATTCTGCATATACATTGTGATTCGGCTATTTGTAACCTCTATTCTTTGAGTATCGTCAGAATTACGCATTACATCGCAAAACAGGAGAGATATATAAAAAAAACATACTTTATTTTATTCAAAATTACATTTGAAACGAACATTCCGAGCTTTTTAGCCACATCATACAAATACTTTTTAAGAAAATGGCTCTACTTCTAATCCTGAAAAAGAGAAATATTTCGAAAAGTTTTATTCGTATTAGACTTCTGATTTCATAAAAAATTTACGCATTTCCATTCCATTAAGACGAAGTTATTGTGAAAACTTTAAATATTTTTTGAACTTCTTACGGATCAATAACAAAATTATTTAGCGTATTGTTCTGTGTAAATTCATGTGATTATATATATATTGACATCTTGTACACTGTTAACATATCTAACAGATATCTCGCTAATAAAGTACAGATTCTGCATATACATTGCGATTCGGCTATTTGTAACCTCTAGGCTTAGAGTATCGTCATAATTACGCTTTACATCGCAAAACTGTAGAGATATCTAAAAAAAAATACTTTATTTTATTCAAAATTACATTTAAAACCAACATTCCGAGCTTTTTAGCCACATCATACGAATACTTTTTAAGAAAATGGCTCTATTTCTATTTCCGATAAAGAAAAATATTTCGAAAAGTTTTATACGTATCAGAATTCTGATTTCATAACAAATTAAAACAGTTTCGCTACATAAGGACGATTTTTTTGAGACAATTTAAAATAGATTTCAACGTCTAACTGATGAATAACAAAAATATTTACCGTATTGTTCCGTGTAAATTTATGTGATTCAAAAAATATCGATATCTTGTACACTGTTAAAATATCTAACAGATATCTCTATAATACAGTACAGATTCTGCATATACATTGCGATTCGGCTATTTGTAACCTCTAGGCTTAGAGTATCGTCATAATTACGCTTTACATCGCAAAACTGTAGAGATATCTAAAAAAAACATACTTTATTTTATTCAAAATTACATTTGAAACTAACATTCCGAGCTTTTTATCCACATCATACGAATACTTTTTAAGAAAATGGCTCTACTTCTATTTCAGATAAAGAAAAATATTTCGAAAAGTTTTATACGTATCAGAATTCTGATTTCACAACAAATTTAAACAGTTTCGCTACAATAGGACGATTCTTTTGAGACAATTTAAAATATTTTTCAACGTCTATCTGATGAATAACAAAAATATTTACCGTATTGTTCCGTGGAAATTTATGTGATTCTAAATATATCGATATTTTGTACACTGTTAAAATATCTAACAGATATCTCGCTAATACAGTACAGATTCTGCATATACATTGTGATTCGGCTATTTGTAACCTCTATTCTTTGAGTATCGTCAGAATTACGCATTACATCGCAAAACAGGAGAGATATATAAAAAAAACATACTTTATTTTATTCAAAATTACATTTGAAACGAACATTCCGAGCTTTTTAGCCACATCATACAAATACTTTTTAAGAAAATGGCTCTACTTCTAATCCTGAAAAAGAGAAATATTTCGAAAAGTTTTATTCGTATTAGACTTCTGATTTCATAAAAAATTTCCGCATTTCTATTCCATTAAGACGAAGTTATTGTGAAAACTTTAAATATTTTTTGAACTTCTTACGGATCAATAACAAAATTATTTAGCGTATTGTTCTGTGTAAATTCATGTGATTATATATATATTGACATCTTGTACACTGTAAACATATCTAACAGATATCTCGCTAATAAAGTACAGATTCTGCATATACATTGCGATTCGGCTATTTGTAACCTCTAGTCTTAGAGTATCGTCATAATTACGCTTTACATCGCAAAACTGTAGAGATATCTAAAAAAAACATACTTTATTTTATTCAAAATTACATTTGAACCGAACATTCCGAGCTTTTTAGCCACATCATACGAATACTTTTTAAGAAGATGGCTCTACTTCTATTTTCGATAAAGAAAAATATTTCGAACAGTTTTATACGTATCAGAATTCTGATTTCATAACAAATTTTAACAGTTTCGCTACATTAGGACGATTATTTTGAGACAATTTAAAATAATTTTCAACGTCTAACTGATGAATAACAAAAATATTTACCGTATTGTTCCGTGTAAATTTATGTGATTCAAAAAATATCGATATCTTGTACACTGTTAAAATATCTAACAGATATCTCGATAATACAGTACAGATTCTGCATATAAATTGTGATTCGGCTATTTGTAACCTCTATTCTTGGAGTATCGTCATTATTACGCATTACATCGCAAATCAGTAGAGATATATAAAAAAAACATACTTTATTTTATTCAAAATTACATTTGAAACGAACATTCCGAGCTTTTTATCCACATCATACGAATACTTTTTAAGAAAATGGCTCTACTTCTATTTCCGATAAAGAAAAATTTTTCGAAAAGTTTTATACGTATCAGAATTCTGATTTCACAACAAATTTAAACAGTTTCGCTACATTAGGACGATTCTTTTGAGACAATTTAAAATATTTTTCAACGTCTATCTGATGAATAACAAAAATATTTACCGTATTGTTCCGTGTAAATTTATGTGATTCTAAATATATCGATATTTTGTACACTGTTAAAATATCTAACAGATATCTCGCTAATACAGTACAGATTCTGCATATACATTGTGATTCGGCTATTTGTAACCTCTATTCTTTGAGTATCGTCACAATTACGCATTACATCGCAAAACAGGAGAGATATATAAAAAAAACATACTTTATTTTATTCAAAATTACATTTGAAACGAACATTCCGAGCTTTTTAGCCACATCATACAAATACTTTTTAAGAAAATGGCTCTACTTCTAATCCTGAAAAAGAGAAATATTTCGAAAAGTTTTATTCGTATTAGACTTCTGATTTCATAAAAAATTTACGCATTTCCATTCCATTAAGACGAAGTTATTGTGAAAACTTTAAATATTTTTTGAACTTCTTACGGATCAATAACAAAATTATTTAGCGTATTGTTCTGTGTAAATTCATGTGATTATATATATATTGACATCTTGTACACTGTTAACATATCTAACAGATATCTCGCTAATTAAGTACAGATCTGCATATACATTGCGATTCGGCTATTTGTAACCTCTAGTCTTAGAGTATCGTCATAATTACGCTTTACATCGCAAAACTGTAGAGATATCTAAAAAAAACATACTTTATTTTATTCAAAATTACATTTGAACCGAACATTCCGAGCTTTTTAGCCACATCATACGAATACTTTTTAAGAAGATGGCTCTACTTCTATTTTCGATAAAGAAAAATATTTCGAACAGTTTTATACGTATCAGAATTCTGATTTCATAACAAATTTAAACAGTTTCGCTACATTAGGACGATTATTTTGAGACAATTTAAAATAATTTTCAACGTCTAACTGATGAATAACAAAAATATTTACCGTATTGTTCCGTGTAAATTTATGTGATTCAAAAAATATCGATATCTTGTACACTGTTAAAATATCTAACAGATATCTCGATAATACAGTACTGATTCTGCATATAAATTGTGATTCGGCTATTTGTAACCTCTATTCTTGGAGTATCGTCATTATTACGCATTACATCGCAAATCAGTAGAGATATATAAAAAAAACATACTTTATTTTATTCAAAATTACATTTGAAACGAACATTCCGAGCTTTTTATCCACATCATACGAATACTTTTTAAGAAAATGGCTCTACTTCTATTTCCGATAAAGAAAAATATTTCGAAAAGTTTTATACGTATCAGAATTCTGATTTCACAACAAATTTAAACAGTTTCGCTACATTAGGACGATTCTTTTGAGACAATTTAAAATATTTTTCAACGTCTATCTGATGAATAACAAAAATATTTACCGTATTGTTCCGTGTAAATTTATGTGATTCTAAATATATCGATATTTTGTACACTGTTAAAATATCTAACAGATATCTCGCTAATACAGTACAGATTCTGCATATACATTGTGATTCGGCTATTTGTAACCTCTATTCTTTGAGTATCGTCAGAATTACGCATTACATCGCAAAACAGGAGAGATATATAAAAAAAACATACTTTATTTTATTCAAAATTACATTTGAAACGAACATTCCGAGCTTTTTAGCCACATCATACAAATACTTTTTAAGAAAATGGCTCTACTTCTAATCCTGAAAAAGAGAAATATTTCGAAAAGTTTTATTCGTATTAGACTTCTGATTTCATAAAAAATTTACGCATTTCCATTCCATTAAGACGAAGTTATTGTGAAAACTTTAAATATTTTTTGAACTTCTTACGGATCAATAACAAAATTATTTAGCGTATTGTTCTGTGTAAATTCATGTGATTATATATATATTGACATCTTGTACACTGTTAACATATCTAACAGATATCTCGCTAATAAAGTACAGATTCTGCATATACATTGCGATTCGGCTATTTGTAACCTCTAGGCTTAGAGTATCGTCATAATTACGCTTTACATCGCAAAACTGTAGAGATATCTAAAAAAAAAATACTTTATTTTATTCAAAATTACATTTAAAACCAACATTCCGAGCTTTTTAGCCACATCATACGAATACATTTTAAGAAAATGGCTCTATTTCTATTTCCGATAAAGAAAAATATTTCGAAAAGTTTTATACGTATCAGAATTCTGATTTCATAACAAATTAAAACAGTTTCGCTACATAAGAACGATTTTTTTGAGACAATTTAAAATAGATTTCAACGTCTAACTGATGAATAACAAAAATATTTACCGTATTGTTCCGTGTAAATTTATGTGATTCAAAAAATATCGATATCTTGTACACTGTTAAAATATCTAACAGATATCTCGATAATACAGTACAGATTCTGCATATACATTGCGATTCGGCTATTTGTAACCTCTAGGCTTAGAGTATCGTCATAATTACGCTTTACATCGCAAAACTGTAGAGATATCTAAAAAAAACATACTTTATTTTATTCAAAATTACATTTGAAACTAACATTCCGAGCTTTTTATCCACATCATACGAATACTTTTTAAGAAAATGGCTCTACTTCTATTTCCGATAAAGAAAAATATTTCGAAAAGTTTTATACGTATCAGAATTCTGATTTCACAACAAATTTAAACAGTTTCGCTACAATAGGACGATTCTTTTGAGACAATTTAAAATATTTTTCAACGTCTATCTGATGAATAACAAAAATATTTACCGTATTGTTCCGTGGAAATTTATGTGATTCTAAATATATCGATATTTTGTACACTGTTAAAATATCTAACAGATATCTCGCTAATACAGTACAGATTCTGCATATACATTGTGATTCGGCTATTTGTAACCTCTATTCTTTGAGTATCGTCAGAATTACGCATTACATCGCAAAACAGGAGAGATATATAAAAAAAACATACTTTATTTTATTCAAAATTACATTTGAAACGAACATTCCGAGCTTTTTAGCCACATCATACAAATACTTTTTAAGAAAATGGCTCTACTTCTAATCCTGAAAAAGAGAAATATTTCGAAAAGTTTTATTCGTATTAGACTTCTGATTTCATAAAAAATTTACGCATTTCCATTCCATTAAGACGAAGTTATTGTGAAAACTTTAAATATTTTTTGAACTTCTTACGGATCAATAACAAAATTATTTAGCGTATTGTTCTGTGTAAATTCATGTGATTATATATATATTGACATCTTGTACACTGTTAACATATCTAACAGATATCTCGCTAATAAAGTACAGATTCTGCATATACATTGCGATTCGGCTATTTGTAACCTCTAGGCTTAGAGTATCGTCATAATTACGCTTTACATCGCAAAACTGTAGAGATATCTAAAAAAAACATACTTTATTTTATTCAAAATTACAGTTGAAACGAACATTCCGAGCTTTTTAGCCACATCATACGAATACTTTTTAAGAAGATGGCTCTACTTCTATTTTCGATAAAGAAAAATATTTCGAACAGTTTTATACGTATCAGAATTCTGATTTCATAACAAATTTAAACAGTTTCGCTACATTAGGACGATTATTTTGAGACAATTTAAAATAATTTTCAACGTCTAACTGATGAATAACAAAAATATTTACCGTATTGTTCCGTGTAAATTTATGTGATTCAAAATATATCGATATCTTATACACTGTTAAAATATCTAACAGATATCTCGATAATACAGTACAGATTCTGCATATAAATTGTGATTCGGCTATTTGTAACCTCTATTCTTGGAGTATCGTCATAATTACGAATTACATCGCAAAACAGTAGAGATATATAAAAAAAACGTACTTGTTTTTATTCAAAATTACATTTGAAACGAACATTCCGAGCTTTTTAGCCACATCATACGATTACTTTTGAAGAAAAATTGCTCTACTTCTATTTCCGATAAAGAAAAATATTTCGAAAAGTTTTATACGTATCAGAATTCTGATTTCATAACAATTTAAACAGTTTCGCTACATTAGGACGATTTCTTTGAGACAATTTAAAATAGATTTCAACGTCTAACTGATGAATAACAAAAATATTTACCGTATTGTTCCGTGTAAATTTATGTGATTCAAAAAATATCGATATCTTGTACACTGTTAAAATATCTAACAGATATCTCGATAATACAGTACAGATTCTGCATATAAATTGTGATTCGGCTATTTGTAACCTCTATTCTTGGAGTATCGTCATTATTACGCATTACATCGCAAATCAGTAGAGATATATAAAAAAACATACTTTATTTTATTCAAAATTACATTTGAAACGAACATTCCGAGCTTTTTATCCACATCATACGAATACTTTTTAAGAAAATGGCTCTACTTCTATTTCCGATAAAGAAAAATATTTCGAAAAGTTTTATACGTATCAGAATTCTGATTTCACAACAAATTTAAACAGTTTCGCTACAATAGGACGATTCTTTTGAGACAATTTAAAATATTTTTCAACGTCTATCTGATGAATAACAAAAATATTTACCGTATTGTTCCGTGGAAATTTATGTGATTCTAAATATATCGATATTTTGTACACTGTTAAAATATCTAACAGATATCTCGCTAATACAGTACAGATTCTGCATATACATTGTGATTCGGCTATTTGTAACCTCTATTCTTTGAGTATCGTCAGAATTACGCATTACATCGCAAAACAGGAGAGATATATAAAAAAAACATACTTTATTTTATTCAAAATTACATTTGAAACGAACATTCCGAGCTTTTTAGCCACATCATACGATTACTTTTGAAGAAAAATTGCTCTACTTCTATTTCCGATAAAGAAAAATATTTCGAAAAGTTTTATACGTATCAGAATTCTGATTTCATAACAAATTTAAACAGTTTCGCTACATTAGGACGATTTTTTTGAGACAATTTAAAATAGATTTCAACGTCTAACTGATGAATAACAAAAATATTTACCGTATTGTTCCGTGTAAATTTATGTGATTCAAAAAATATCGATATCTTGTACACTGTTAAAATATCTAACAGATATCTCGATAATACAGTACAGATTCTGCATATAAATTGTGATTCGGCTATTTGTAACCTCTATTCTTGGAGTATCGTCATTATTACGCATTACATCGCAAATCAGTAGAGATATATAAAAAAACATACTTTATTTTATTCAAAATTACATTTGAAACGAACATTCCGAGCTTTTTATCCACATCATACGAATACTTTTTAAGAAAATGGCTCTACTTCTATTTCCGATAAAGAAAAATATTTCGAAAAGTTTTATACGTATCAGAATTCTGATTTCACAACAAATTTAAACAGTTTCGCTACAATAGGACGATTCTTTTGAGACAATTTAAAATATTTTTCAACGTCTATCTGATGAATAACAAAAATATTTACCGTATTGTTCCGTGGAAATTTATGTGATTCTAAATATATCGATATTTTGTACACTGTTAAAATATCTAACAGATATCTCGCTAATACAGTACAGATTCTGCATATACATTGTGATTCGGCTATTTGTAACCTCTATTCTTTGAGTATCGTCAGAATTACGCATTACATCGCAAAACAGGAGAGATATATAAAAAAAACATACTTTATTTTATTCAAAATTACATTTGAAACGAACATTCCGAGCTTTTTAGCCACATCATACAAATACTTTTTAAGAAAATGGCTCTACTTCTAATCCTGAAAAAGAGAAATATTTCGAAAAGTTTTATTCGTATTAGACTTCTGATTTCATAAAAAATTTACGCATTTCCATTCCATTAAGACGAAGTTATTGTGAAAACTTTAAATATTTTTTGAACTTCTTACGGATCAATAACAAAATTATTTAGCGTATTGTTCTGTGTAAATTCATGTGATTATATATATATTGACATCTTGTACACTGTTAACATATCTAACAGATATCTCGCTAATAAAGTACAGATTCTGCATATACATTGCGATTCGGCTATTTGTAACCTCTAGGCTTAGAGTATCGTCATAATTACGCTTTACATCGCAAAACTGTAGAGATATCTAAAAAAAACATACTTTATTTTATTCAAAATTACATTTGAAACGAACATTCCGAGCTTTTTAGCCACATCATACGAATACTTTTTAAGAAGATGGCTCTACTTCTATTTTCGATAAAGAAAAATATTTCGAACAGTTTTATACGTATCAGAATTCTGATTTCATAACAAATTTAAACAGTTTCGCTACATTAGGACGATTATTTTGAGACAATTTAAAATAATTTTCAACGTGTAACTGATGAATAACAAAAATATTTACCGTATTGTTCCGTGTAAATTTATGTGATTCAAAATATATCGATATCTTATACACTGTTAAAATATCTAACAGATATCTCGATAATACAGTACAGATTCTGCATATAAATTGTGATTCGGCTATTTGTAACCTCTATTCTTGGAGTATCGTCATAATTACGAATTACATCGCAAAACAGTAGAGATATATAAAAAAAACGTACTTGTTTTTATTCAAAATTACATTTGAAACGAACATTCCGAGCTTTTTAGCCACATCATACGATTACTTTTGAAGAAAAATTGCTCTACTTCTATTTCCGATAAAGAAAAATATTTCGAAAAGTTTTATACGTATCAGAATTCTGATTTCATAACAAATTTAAACAGTTTCGCTACATTAGGACGATTTTTTTGAGACAATTTAAAATAGATTTCAACGTCTAACTGATGAATAACAAAAATATTTACCGTATTGTTCCGTGTAAATTTATGTGATTCAAAAAATATCGATATCTTGTACACTGTTAAAATATCTAACAGATATCTCGATAATACAGTACAGATTCTGCATATAAATTGTGATTCGGCTATTTGTAACCTCTATTCTTGGAGTATCGTCATTATTACGCATTACATCGCAAATCAGTAGAGATATATAAAAAAACATTCTTTATTTTATTCAAAATTACATTTGAAACGAACATTCCGAGCTTTTTATCCACATCATACGAATACTTTTTAAGAAAATGGCTCTACTTCTATTTCCGATAAAGAAAAATATTTCGAAAAGTTTTATACGTATCAGAATTCTGATTTCACAACAAATTTAAACAGTTTCGCTACAATAGGACGATTCTTTTGAGACAATTTAAAATATTTTTCAACGTCTATCTGATGAATAACAAAAATATTTACCGTATTGTTCCGTGGAAATTTATGTGATTCTAAATATATCGATATTTTGTACACTGTTAAAATATCTAACAGATATCTCGCTAATACAGTACAGATTCTGCATATACATTGTGATTCGGCTATTTGTAACCTCTATTCTTTGAGTATCGTCAGAATTACGCATTACATCGCAAAACAGGAGAGATATATAAAAAAAACATACTTTATTTTATTCAAAATTACATTTGAAACGAACATTCCGAGCTTTTTAGCCACATCATACGATTACTTTTGAAGACAAATTGCTCTACTTCTATTTCCGATAAAGAAAAATATTTCGAAAAGTTTTATACGTATCAGAATTCTGATTTCATAACAAATTTAAACAGTTTCGCTACATAAGGACGATTTTTTTGAGACAATTTAAAATATTTTTCAACGTCTATCTGATGAATAACAAAAATATTTACCGTATTGTTCCGTGTAAATTTATGTGATTCTAAATATATCGATATTTTGTACACTGTTAAAATATCTAACAGATATCTCGCTAATACAGTACAGATTCTGCATATACATTGTGATTCGGCTATTTGTAACCTCTATTCTTTGAGTATCGTCAGAATTACGCATTACATCGCAAAACAGGAGAGATATATAAAAAAAACATACTTTATTTTATTTAAAAATTACATTTGAAACGAACATTCCGAGCTTTTTAGCCACATCATACAAATACTTTTTAAGAAAATGGCTCTACTTCTAATCCTGAAAAAGAGAAATATTTCGAAAAGTTTTATTCGTATTAGACTTCTGATTTCATAAAAAATTTACGCATTTCCATTCCATTAAGACGAAGTTATTGTGAAAACTTTAAATATTTTTTGAACTTCTTACGGATCAATAACAAAATTATTTAGCGTATTGTTCTGTGTAAATTCATGTGATTATATATATATTGACATCTTGTACACTGTTAACATATCTAACAGATATCTCGCTAATAAAGTACAGATTCTGCATATACATTGCGATTCGGCTATTTGTAACCTCTAGGCTTAGAGTATCGTCATAATTACGCTTTACATCGCAAAACTGTAGAGATATCTAAAAAAAACATACTTTATTTTATTCAAAATTACATTTGAAACGAACATTCCGAGCTTTTTATCCACATCATACGAATACTTTTTAAGAAAATGGCTCTACTTCTATTTCCGATAAAGAAAAATATTTCGAAAAGTTTTATACGTATCAGAATTCTGATTTCACAACAAATTTAAACAGTTTCGCTACAATAGGACGATTCTTTTGAGACAATTTAAAATATTTTTCAACGTCTATCTGATGAATAACAAAAATATTTACCGTATTGTTCCGTGGAAATTTATGTGATTCTAAATATATCGATATTTTGTACACTGTTAAAATATCTAACAGATATCTCGCTAATACAGTACAGATTCTGCATATACATTGTGATTCGGCTATTTGTAACCTCTATTCTTTGAGTATCGTCAGAATTACGCATTACATCGCAAAACAGGAGAGATATATAAAAAAAACATACTTTATTTTATTCAAAATTACATTTGAAACGAACATTCCGAGCTTTTTAGCCACATCATACGATTACTTTTGAAGAAAAATTGCTCTACTTCTATTTCCGATAAAGAAAAATATTTCGAAAAGTTTTATACGTATCAGAATTCTGATTTCATAACAAATTTAAACAGTTTCGCTACATTAGGACGATTTTTTTGAGACAATTTAAAATAGATTTCAACGTCTAACTGATGAATAACAAAAATATTTACCGTATTGTTCCGTGTAAATTTATGTGATTCAAAAAATATCGATATCTTGTACACTGTTAAAATATCTAACAGATATCTCGATAATACAGTACAGATTCTGCATATAAATTGTGATTCGGCTATTTGTAACCTCTATTCTTGGAGTATCGTCATTATTACGCATTACATCGCAAATCAGTAGAGATATATAAAAAAACATACTTTATTTTATTCAAAATTACATTTGAAACGAACATTCCGAGCTTTTTATCCACGTCATACGAATACTTTTTAAGAAAATGGCTCTACTTCTATTTCCGATAAAGAAAAATATTTCGAAAAGTTTTATACGTATCAGAATTCTGATTTCACAACAAATTTAAACAGTTTCGCTACAATAGGACGATTCTTTTGAGACAATTTAAAATATTTTTCAACGTCTATCTGATGAATAACAAAAATATTTACCGTATTGTTCCGTGGAAATTTATGTGATTCTAAATATATCGATATTTTGTACACTGTTAAAATATCTAACAGATATCTCGCTAATACAGTACAGATTCTGCATATACATTGTGATTCGGCTATTTGTAACCTCTATTCTTTGAGTATCGTCAGAATTACGCATTACATCGCAAAACAGGAGAGATATATAAAAAAAACATACTTTATTTTATTCAAAATTACATTTGAAACGAACATTCCGAGCTTTTTAGCCACATCATACGATTACTTTTGAAGACAAATTGCTCTACTTCTATTTCCGATAAAGAAAAATATTTCGAAAAGTTTTATACGTATCAGAATTCTGATTTCATAACAAATTTAAACAGTTTCGCTACATAAGGACGATTTTTTTGAGACAATTTAAAATATTTTTCAACGTCTATCTGATGAATAACAAAAATATTTACCGTATTGTTCCGTGTAAATTTATGTGATTCTAAATATATCGATATTTTGTACACTGTTAAAATATCTAACAGATATCTCGCTAATACAGTACAGATTCTGCATATACATTGTGATTCGGCTATTTGTAACCTCTATTCTTTGAGTATCGTCAGAATTACGCATTACATCGCAAAACAGGAGAGATATATAAAAAAAACATACTTTATTTTATTCAAAATTACATTTAAAACGAACATTCCGAGCTTTTTAGCCACATCATACAAATACTTTTTAAGAAAATGGCTCTACTTCTAATCCTGAAAAAGAGAAATATTTCGAAAAGTTTTATTCGTATTAGACTTCTGATTTCATAAAAAATTTACGCATTTCCATTCCATTAAGACGAAGTTATTGTGAAAACTTTAAATATTTTTTGAACTTCTTACGGATCAATAACAAAATTATTTAGCGTATTGTTCTGTGTAAATTCATGTGATTATATATATATTGACATCTTGTACACTGTTAACATATCTAACAGATATCTCGCAAATAAAGTACAGATTCTGCATATACATTGCGATTCGGCTATTTGTAACCTCTAGGCTTAGAGTATCGTCATAATTACGCTTTACATCGCAAAACTGTAGAGATATCTAAAAAAAACATACTTTATTTTATTCAAAATTACATTTGAAACGAACATTCCGAGCTTTTTATCCACATCATACGAATACTTTTTAAGAAAATGGCTCTACTTCTATTTCCGATAAAGAAAAATATTTCGAAAAGTTTTATACGTATCAGAATTCTGATTTCACAACAAATTTAAACAGTTTCGCTACAATAGGACGATTCTTTTGAGACAATTTAAAATATTTTTCAACGTCTATCTGATGAATAACAAAAATATTTACCGTATTGTTCCGTGGAAATTTATGTGATTCTAAATATATCGATATTTTGTACACTGTTAAAATATCTAACAGATATCTCGCTAATACAGTACAGATTCTGCATATACATTGTGATTCGGCTATTTGTAACCTCTATTCTTTGAGTATCGTCAGAATTACGCATTACATCGCAAAACAGGAGAGATATATAAAAAAAACATACTTTATTTTATTCAAAATTACATTTGAAACGAACATTCCGAGCTTTTTAGCAACATCATACGATTACTTTTGAAGAAAAATTGCTCTACTTCTATTTCCGATAAAGAAAAATATTTCGAAAAGTTTTATACGTATCAGAATTCTGATTTCATAACAAATTTAAACAGTTTCGCTACATTAGGACGATTTTTTTGAGACAATTTAAAATAGATTTCAACGTCTAACTGATGAATAACAAAAATATTTACCGTATTGTTCCGTGTAAATTTATGTGATTCAAAAAATATCGATATCTTGTACACTGTTAAAATATCTAACAGATATCTCGATAATACAGTACAGATTCTGCATATAAATTGTGATTCGGCTATTTGTAACCTCTATTCTTGGAGTATCGTCATTATTACGCATTACATCGCAAATCAGTAGAGATATATAAAAAAACATACTTTATTTTATTCAAAATTACATTTGAAACGAACATTCCGAGCTTTTTATCCACGTCATACGAATACTTTTTAAGAAAATGGCTCTACTTCTATTTCCGATAAAGAAAAATATTTCGAAAAGTTTTATACGTATCAGAATTCTGATTTCACAACAAATTTAAACAGTTTCGCTACAATAGGACGATTCTTTTGAGACAATTTAAAATATTTTTCAACGTCTATCTGATGAATAACAAAAATATTTACCGTATTGTTCCGTGGAAATTTATGTGATTCTAAATATATCGATATTTTGTACACTGTTAAAATATCTAACAGATATCTCGCTAATACAGTACAGATTCTGCATATACATTGTGATTCGGCTATTTGTAACCTCTATTCTTTGAGTATCGTCAGAATTACGCATTACATCGCAAAACAGGAGAGATATATAAAAAAAACATACTTTATTTTATTCAAAATTACATTTGAAACGAACATTCCGAGCTTTTTAGCCACATCATACGATTACTTTTGAAGAAAAATTGCTCTACTTCTATTTCCGATAAAGAAAAATAATTCGAAAAGTTTTATACGTATCAGAATTCTGATTTCATAACAAATTTAAACAGTTTCGCTACATTAGGACGATTTTTTTGAGACAATTTAAAATAGATTTCAACGTCTAACTGATGAATAACAAAAATATTTACCGTATTGTTCCGTGTAAATTTATGTTATTCAAAAAATATCGATATCTTGTACACTGTTAAAATATCTAACAGATATCTCGATAATACAGTACAGATTCTGCATATAAATTGTGATTCGGCTATTTGTAACCTCTATTCTTGGAGTATCGTCATTATTACGCATTACATCGCAAATCAGTAGAGATATATAAAAAAACATACTTTATTTTATTCAAAATTACATTTGAAACGAACATTCCGAGCTTTTTATCCACATCATACGAATACTTTTTAAGAAAATGGCTCTACTTCTATTTCCGATAAAGAAAAATATTTCGAAAAGTTTTATACGTATCAGAATTCTGATTTCACAACAAATTTAAACAGTTTCGCTACAATAGGACGATTCTTTTGAGACAATTTAAAATATTTTTCAACGTCTATCTGATGAATAACAAAAATATTTACCGTATTGTTCCGTGTAAATTTATGTGATTCAAAAAATATCGATATCTTGTACACTGTTAAAATATCTAACAGATATCTCGATAATACAGTACAGATTCTGCATATAAATTGTGATTCGGCTATTTGTAACCTCTATTCTTGGAGTATCGTCATTATTACGCATTACATCGCAAATCAGTAGAGATATATAAAAAAACATACTTTATTTTATTCAAAATTACATTTGAAACGAACATTCCGAGCTTTTTATCCACATCATACGAATACTTTTTAAGAAAATGGCTCTACTTCTATTTCCGATAAAGAAAAATATTTCGAAAAGTTTTATACGTATCAGAATTCTGATTTCACAACAAATTTAAACAGTTTCGCTACAATAGGACGATTCTTTTGAGACAATTTAAAATATTTTTCAACGTCTATCTGATGAATAACAAAAATATTTACCGTATTGTTCCGTGGAAATTTATGTGATTCTAAATATATCGATATTTTGTACACTGTTAAAATATCTAACAGATATCTCGCTAATACAGTACAGATTCTGCATATACATTGTGATTCGGCTATTTGTAACCTCTATTCTTTGAGTATCGTCAGAATTACGCATTACATCGCAAAACAGGAGAGATATATAAAAAAAACATACTTTATTTTATTCAAAATTACATTTGAAACGAACATTCCGAGCTTTTTAGCCACATCATACGATTACTTTTGAAGAAAAATTGCTCTACTTCTATTTCCGATAAAGAAAAATATTTCGAAAAGTTTTATACGTATCAGAATTCTGATTTCATAACAAATTTAAACAGTTTCGCTACATTAGGACGATTTTTTTGAGACAATTTAAAATAGATTTCAACGTCTAACTGATGAATAACAAAAATATTTACCGTATTGTTCCGTGTAAATTTATGTGATTCAAAAAATATCGATATCTTGTACACTGTTAAAATATCTAACTGATATCTCGATAATACAGTACAGATTCTGCATATAAATTGTGATTCGGCTATTTGTAACCTCTATTCTTGGAGTATCGTCATTATTACGCATTACATCGCAAATCAGTAGAGATATATAAAAAAACATACTTTATTTTATTCAAAATTACATTTGAAACGAACATTCCGAGCTTTTTATCCACATCATACGAATACTTTTTAAGAAAATGGCTCTACTTCTATTTCCGATAAAGAAAAATATTTCGAAAAGTTTTATACGTATCAGAATTCTGATTTCATAACAAATTTAAACAGTTTCGCTACATTAGGACGATTATTTTGAGACAATTTAAAATAATTTTCAACGTGTAACTGATGAATAACAAAAATATTTACCGTATTGTTCCGTGTAAATTTATGTGATTCAAAATATATCGATATCTTATACACTGTTAAAATATCTAACAGATATCTCGATAATACAGTACAGATTCTGCATATAAATTGTGATTCGGCTATTTGTAACCTCTATTCTTGGAGTATCGTCATAATTACGAATTACATCGCAAAACAGTAGAGATATATAAAAAAACGTACTTGTTTTTATTCAAAATTACATTTGAAACGAACATTCCGAGCTTTTTAGCCACATCATACGATTACTTTTGAAGAAAAATTGCTCTACTTCTATTTCCGATAAAGAAAAAAATTCCGAAAAGTTTTATACGTATCAGAATTCTGATTTCAGAACAAATTTAAACAGTTTCGCTACATTAGGACGATTTTTTTGAGACAATTTAAAATAGATTTCAACGTCTAACTGATAAATAACAAAAATATTTACCGTATTGTTCCGTGTAAATTTATGTGATTCAAAAAATATCGATATTTTGTACACTGTTAAAATATCTAACAGATATCTCGATAATACAGTACAGATTCTGCATATAAATTGTGATTCGGCTATTTGTAACCTCTATTCTTGGAGTATCGTCATTATTACGCATTACATCGCAAATCAGTAGAGATATATAAAAAAACATACTTTATTTTATTCAAAATTACATTTGAAACGAACATTCCGAGCTTTTTATCCACATCATACGAATACTTTTTAAGAAAATGGCTCTACTTCTATTTCCGATAAAGAAAAATATTTCGAAAAGTTTTATACGTATCAGAATTCTGATTTCATAACAAATTTAAACAGTTTCGCTACATTAGGACGATTTTTTTGAGACAATTTAAAATAGATTTCAACGTCTAACTGATGAATAACAAAAATATTTACCGTATTGTTCCGTGGAAATTTATGTGATTCAAAAAATATCGATATCTTGTACACTGTTAAAATATCTAACAGATATCTCGATAATACAGTACAGATTCTGCATATAAATTGTGATTCGGCTATTTGTAACCTCTATTCTTGGAGTATCGTCATTATTACGCATTACATCGCAAATCAGTAGAGATATATAAAAAAACATACTTTATTTTATTCAAAATTACATTTGAAACGAACATTCCGAGCTTTTTATCCACATCATACGAATACTTTTTAAGAAAATGGCTCTACTTCTATTTCCGATAAAGAAAAATATTTCGAAAAGTTTTATACGTATCAGAATTCTGATTTCATAACAAATTTAAACAGTTTCGCTACATTAGGACGATTTTTTGAGACAATTTAAAATAGATTTCAACGTCTAACTGATGAATAACAAAAATATTTACCGTATTGTTCCGTGGAAATTTATGTGATTCAAAAAATATCGATATCTTGTACACTGTTAAAATATCTAACAGATATCTCGATAATACAGTACAGATTCTGCATATAAATTGTGATTCGGCTATTTGTAACCTCTATTCTTGGAGTATCGTCATTATTACGCATTACATCGCAAATCAGTAGAGATATATAAAAAAACATACTTTATTTTATTCAAAATTACATTTGAAACGAACATTCCGAGCTTTTTATCCACATCATACGAATACTTTTTAAGAAAATGGCTCTACTTCTATTTCCGATAAAGAAAAATATTTCGAAAAGTTTTATACGTATCAGAATTCTGATTTCACAACAAATTTAAACAGTTTCGCTACAATAGGACGATTCTTTTGAGACAATTTAAAATATTTTTCAACGTCTATCTGATGAATAACAAAAATATTTACCGTATTGTTCCGTGGAAATTTATGTGATTCTAAATATATCGATATTTTGTACACTGTTAAAATATCTAACAGATATCTCGCTAATACAATACAGATTCTGCATATACATTGTGATTCGGCTATTTGTAACCTCTATTCTTTGAGTATCGTCAGAATTACGCATTACATCGCAAAACAGGAGAGATATATAAAAAAAACATACTTTATTTTATTCAAAATTACATTTGAAACGAACATTCCGAGCTTTTTAGCCACATCATACGATTACTTTTGAAGAAAAATTGCTCTACTTCTATTTCCGATAAAGAAAAATATTTCGAAAAGTTTTATACGTATCAGAATTCTGATTTCATAACAAATTTAAACAGTTTCGCTACATTAGGACGATTTTTTGAGACAATTTAAAATAGATTTCAACGTCTAACTGATGAATAACAAAAATATTTACCGTATTGTTCCGTGTAAATTTATGTGATTCAAAAAATATCGATATCTTGTACACTGTTAAAATATCTAACAGATATCTCGATAATACAGTACAGATTCTGCATATAAATTGTGATTCGGCTATTTGTAACCTCTATTCTTGGAGTATCGTCATTATTACGCATTACATCGCAAATCAGTAGAGATATATAAAAAAACATACTTTATTTTATTCAAAATTACATTTGAAACGAACATTCCGAGCTTTTTATCCACATCATACGAATACTTTTTAAGAAAATGGCTCTACTTCTATTTCCGATAAAGAAAAATATTTCGAAAAGTTTTATACGTATCAGAATTCTGATTTCACAACAAATTTAAACAGTTTCGCTACAATAGGACGATTCTTTTGAGACAATTTAAAATATTTTTCAACGTCTATCTGATGAATAACAAAAATATTTACCGTATTGTTCCGTGGAAATTTATGTGATTCTAAATATATCGATATTTTGTACACTGTTAAAATATCTAACAGATATCTCGCTAATACAGTACAGATTCTGCATATACATTGTGATTCGGCTATTTGTAACCTCTATTCTTTGAGTATCGTCAGAATTACGCATTACATCGCAAAACAGGAGAGATATATAAAAAAAACATACTTTATTTTATTCAAAATTACATTTGAAACGAACATTCCGAGCTTTTTAGCCACATCATACAAATACTTTTTAAGAAAATGGCTCTACTTCTAATCCTGAAAAAGAGAAATATTTCGAAAAGTTTTGTTCGTATTAGACTTCTGATTTCATAAAAAATTTACGCATTTCCATTCCATTAAGACGAAGTTATTGTGAAAACTTTAAATATTTTTTGAACTTCTTACGGATCAATAACAAAATTATTTAGCGTATTGTTCTGTGTAAATTCATGTGATTATATATATATTGACATCTTGTACACTGTTAACATATCTAACAGATATCTCGCTAATAAAGTACAGATTCTGCATATACATTGCGATTCGGCTATTTGTAACCTCTAGTCTTAGAGTATCGTCATAATTACGCTTTACATCGCAAAACTGTAGAGATATCTAAAAAAAAATACTTTATTTTATTCAAAATTACATTTGAACCGAACATTCCGAGCTTTTTAGCCACATCATACGAATACTTTTTAAGAAGATGGCTCTACTTCTATTTTCGATAAAGAAAAATATTTCGAACAGTTTTATACGTATCAGAATTCTGATTTCATAACAAATTTAAACAGTTTCGCTACATTAGGACGATTATTTTGAGACAATTTAAAATAATTTTCAACGTCTAACTGATGAATAACAAAAATATTTACCGTATTGTTCCGTGTAAATTTATGTGATTTAAAATATATCGATATCTTATACACTGTTAAAATATCTAACAGATATCTCGATAATACAGTACAGATTCTGCATATAAATTGTGATTCGGCTATTTGTAACCTCTATTCTTGGAGTATCGTCATAATTACGAATTACATCGCAAAACAGTAGAGATATAAAAAAAAAACATACTTTATTTTATTCAAAATTACATTTGAAACGAACATTCCGAGCTTTTTAGCCACATCATACGATTACTTTTGAAGAAAAATTGCTCTACTTCTATTTCCGATAAAGAAAAATATTTCGAAAAGTTTTATACGTATCAGAATTCTGATTTCATAACAAATTTAAACAGTTTCGCTACATTAGGATGATTTTTTTGAGACAATTTAAAATAGATTTCAACGTCTAACTGATGAATAACAAAAATATTTACCGTATTGTTCCGTGTAAATTTATGTGATTCAAAAAATATCGATATCTTGTACACTGTTAAAATATCTAACAGATATCTCGATAATACAGTACAGATTCTGCATATAAATTGTGATTCGGCTATTTGTAACCTCTATTCTTGGAGTATCGTCATTATTACGCATTACATCGCAAATCAGTAGAGATATATAAAAAAACATACTTTATTTTATTCAAAATTACATTTGAAACGAACATTCCGAGCTTTTTATCCACATCATACGAATACTTTTAAGAAAATGGCTCTACTTCTATTTCCGATAAAGAAAAATATTTCGAAAAGTTTTATACGTATCAGAATTCTGATTTCATAACAAATTTAAACAGTTTCGCTACATTAGGACGATTTTTTTGAGACAATTTAAAATAGATTTCAACGTCTAACTGATGAATAACAAAAATATTTACCGTATTGTTCCGTGGAAATTTATGTGATTCAAAAATATCGATATCTTGTACACTGTTAAAATATCTAACAGATATCTCGATAATACAGTACAGATTCTGCATATAAATTGTGATTCGGCTATTTGTAACCTCTATTCTTGGAGTATCGTCATTATTACGCATTACATCGCAAATCAGTAGAGATATATAAAAAAACATACTTTATTTTATTCAAAATTACATTTGAAACGAACATTCCGAGCTTTTTATCCACATCATACGAATACTTTTTAAGAAAATGGCTCTACTTCTATTTCCGATAAAGAAAAATATTTCGAAAAGTTTTATACGTATCAGAATTCTGATTTCACAACAAATTTAAACAGTTTCGCTACAATAGGACGATTCTTTTGAGACAATTTAAAATATTTTTCAACGTCTATCTGATGAATAACAAAAATATTTACCGTATTGTTCCGTGGAAATTTATGTGATTCTAAATATATCGATATTTTGTACACTGTTAAAATATCTAACAGATATCTCGCTAATACAGTACAGATTCTGCATATACATTGTGATTCGGCTATTTGTAACCTCTATTCTTTGAGTATCGTCAGAATTACGCATTACATCGCAAAACAGGAGAGATATATAAAAAAAACATACTTTATTTTATTCAAAATTACATTTGAAACGAACATTCCGAGCTTTTTAGCCACATCATACGATTACTTTTGAAGAAAAATTGCTCTACTTCTATTTCCGATAAAGAAAAATATTTCGAAAAGTTTTATACGTATCAGAATTCTGATTTCATAACAAATTTAAACAGTTTCGCTACATTAGGACGATTTTTTTGAGACAATTTAAAATAGATTTCAACGTCTAACTGATGAATAACAAAAATATTTACCGTATTGTTCCGTGTAAATTTATGTGATTCAAAAAATATCGATATCTTGTACACTGTTAAAATATCTAACAGATATCTCGATAATACAGTACAGATTCTGCATATAAATTGTGATTCGGCTATTTGTAACCTCTATTCTTGGAGTATCGTCATTATTACGCATTACATCGCAAATCAGTAGAGATATATAAAAAAACATACTTTATTTTATTCAAAATTACATTTGAAACGAACATTCCGAGCTTTTTATCCACATCATACGAATACTTTTTAAGAAAATGGCTCTACTTCTATTTCCGATAAAGAAAAATATTTCGAAAAGTTTTATACGTATCAGAATTCTGATTTCACAACAAATTTAAACAGTTTCGCTACAATAGGACGATTCTTTTGAGACAATTTAAAATATTTTTCAACGTCTATCTGATGAATAACAAAAATATTTACCGTATTGTTCCGTGGAAATTTATGTGATTCTAAATATATCGATATTTTGTACACTGTTAAAATATCTAACAGATATCTCGCTAATACAGTACAGATTCTGCATATACATTGTGATTCGGCTATTTGTAACCTCTATTCTTTGAGTATCGTCAGAATTACGCATTACATCGCAAAACAGGAGAGATATATAAAAAAAACATACTTTATTTTATTCAAAATTACATTTGAAACGAACATTCCGAGCTTTTTAGCCACATCATACAAATACTATTTAAGAAAATGGCTCTACTTCTAATCCTGAAAAAGAGAAATATTTCGAAAAGTTTTATTCGTATTAGACTTCTGATTTCATAAAAAATTTACGCATTTCCATTCCATTAAGACGAAGTTATTGTGAAAACTTTAAATATTTTTTGAACTTCTTACGGATCAATAACAAAATTATTTAGCGTATTGTTCTGTGTAAATTCATGTGATTATATATATATTGACATCTTGTACACTGTTAACATATCTAACAGATATCTCGCTAATAAAGTACAGATTCTGCATATACATTGCGATTCGGCTATTTGTAACCTCTAGTCTTAGAGTATCGTCATAATTACGCTTTACATCGCAAAACTGTAGAGATATCTAAAAAAACATACTTTATTTTATTCAAAATTACATTTGAACCGAACATTCCGAGCTTTTTAGCCACATCATACGAATACTTTTTAAGAAGATGGCTCTACTTCTATTTTCGATAAAGAAAAATATTTCGAACAGTTTTATACGTATCAGAATTCTGATTTCATAACAAATTTAAACAGTTTCGCTACATTAGGACGATTATTTTGAGACAATTTAAAATAATTTTCAACGTCTAACTGATGAATAACAAAAATATTTACCGTATTGTTCCGTGTAAATTTATGTGATTCAAAATATATCGATATCTTATACACTGTTAAAATATCTAACAGATATCTCGATAATACAGTACAGATTCTGCATATAAATTGTGATTCGGCTATTTGTAACCTCTATTCTTGGAGTATCGTCATTATTACGCATTACATCGCAAATCAGTAGAGATATATAAAAAAACATACTTTATTTTATTCAAAATTACATTTGAAACGAACATTCCGAGCTTTTTATCCACATCATACGAATACTTTTTAAGAAAATGGCTCTACTTCTATTTCCGATAAAGAAAAATATTTCGAAAAGTTTTATACGTATCAGAATTCTGATTTCACAACAAATTTAAACAGTTTCGCTACAATAGGACGATTCTTTTGAGACAATTTAAAATATTTTTCAACGTCTATCTGATGAATAACAAAAATATTTACCGTATTGTTCCGTGGAAATTTATGTGATTCTAAATATATCGATATTTTGTACACTGTTAAAATATCTAACAGATATCTCGCTAATACAGTACAGATTCTGCATATACATTGTGATTCGGCTATTTGTAACCTCTATTCTTTGAGTATCGTCAGAATTACGCATTACATCGCAAAACAGGAGAGATATATAAAAAAAACATACTTTATTTTATTCAAAATTACATTTGAAACGAACATTCCGAGCTTTTTAGCCACATCATACAAATACTTTTTAAGAAAATGGCTCTACTTCTAATCCTGAAAAAGAGAAATATTTCGAAAAGTTTTGTTCGTATTAGACTTCTGATTTCATAAAAAATTTACGCATTTCCATTCCATTAAGACGAAGTTATTGTGAAAACTTTAAATATTTTTTGAACTTCTTACGGATCAATAACAAAATTATTTAGCGTATTGTTCTGTGTAAATTCATGTGATTATATATATATTGACATCTTGTACACTGTTAACATATCTAACAGATATCTCGCTAATAAAGTACAGATTCTGCATATACATTGCGATTCGGCTATTTGTAACCTCTAGTCTTAGAGTATCGTCATAATTACGCTTTACATCGCAAAACTGTAGAGATATCTAAAAAAAAAATACTTTATTTTATTCAAAATTACATTTGAACCGAACATTCCGAGCTTTTTAGCCACATCATACGAATACTTTTTAAGAAGATGGCTCTACTTCTATTTTCGATAAAGAAAAATATTTCGAACAGTTTTATACGTATCAGAATTCTGATTTCATAACAAATTTAAACAGTTTCGCTACATTAGGACGATTATTTTGAGACAATTTAAAATAATTTTCAACGTCTAACTGATGAATAACAAAAATATTTACCGTATTGTTCCGTGTAAATTTATGTGATTCAAAAAATATCGATATCTTGTACACTGTTAAAATATCTAACAGATATCTCGATAATACAGTACAGATTCTGCATATAAATTGTGATTCGGCTATTTGTAACCTCTATTCTTGGAGTATCGTCATTATTACGCATTACATCGCAAATCAGTAGAGATATATAAAAAAACATACTTTATTTTATTCAAAATTACATTTGAAACGAACATTCCGAGCTTTTTATCCACATCATACGAATACTTTTTAAGAAAATGGCTCTACTTCTATTTCCGATAAAGAAAAATATTTCGAAAAGTTTTATACGTATCAGAATTCTGATTTCATAACAAATTTAAACAGTTTCGCTACATTAGGACGATTTTTTTGAGACAATTTAAAATAGATTTCAACGTCTAACTGATGAATAACAAAAATATTTACCGTATTGTTCCGTGGAAATTTATGTGATTCAAAAAATATCGATATCTTGTACACTGTTAAAATATCTAACAGATATCTCGATAATACAGTACAGATTCTGCATATAAATTGTGATTCGGCTATTTGTAACCTCTATTCTTGGAGTATCGTCATTATTACGCATTACATCGCAAATCAGTAGAGATATATAAAAAAACATACTTTATTTTATTCAAAATTACATTTGAAACGAACATTCCGAGCTTTTTATCCACATCATACGAATACTTTTTAAGAAAATGGCTCTACTTCTATTTCCGATAAAGAAAAATATTTCGAAAAGTTTTATACGTATCAGAATTCTGATTTCACAACAAATTTAAACAGTTTCGCTACAATAGGACGATTCTTTTGAGACAATTTAAAATATTTTTCAACGTCTATCTGATGAATAACAAAAATATTTACCGTATTGTTCCGTGGAAATTTATGTGATTCTAAATATATCGATATTTTGTACACTGTTAAAATATCTAACAGATATCTCGCTAATACAGTACAGATTCTGCATATACATTGTGATTCGGCTATTTGTAACCTCTATTCTTTGAGTATCGTCAGAATTACGCATTACATCGCAAAACAGGAGAGATATATAAAAAAAACATACTTTATTTTATTCAAAATTACATTTGAAACGAACATTCCGAGCTTTTTAGCCACATCATACGATTACTTTTGAAGAAAAATTGCTCTACTTCTATTTCCGATAAAGAAAAATATTTCGAAAAGTTTTATACGTATCAGAATTCTGATTTCATAACAAATTTAAACAGTTTCGCTACATTAGGACGATTTTTTTGAGACAATTTAAAATAGATTTCAACGTCTAACTGATGAATAACAAAAATATTTACCGTATTGTTCCGTGTAAATTTATGTGATTCAAAAAATATCGATATCTTGTACACTGTTAAAATATCTAACAGATATCTCGATAATACAGTACAGATTCTGCATATAAATTGTGATTCGGCTATTTGTAACCTCTATTCTTGGAGTATCGTCATTATTACGCATTACATCGCAAATCAGTAGAGATATATAAAAAAACATACTTTATTTTATTCAAAATTACATTTGAAACGAACATTCCGAGCTTTTTATCCACATCATACGAATACTTTTTAAGAAAATGGCTCTACTTCTATTTCCGATAAAGAAAAATATTTCGAAAAGTTTTATACGTATCAGAATTCTGATTTCACAACAAATTTAAACAGTTTCGCTACAATAGGACGATTCTTTTGAGACAATTTAAAATATTTTTCAACGTCTATCTGATGAATAACAAAAATATTTACCGTATTGTTCCGTGGAAATTTATGTGATTCTAAATATATCGATATTTTGTACACTGTTAAAATATCTAACAGATATCTCGCTAATACAGTACAGATTCTGCATATACATTGTGATTCGGCTATTTGTAACCTCTATTCTTTGAGTATCGTCAGAATTACGCATTACATCGCAAAACAGGAGAGATATATAAAAAAAACATACTTTATTTTATTCAAAATTACATTTGAAACGAACATTCCGAGCTTTTTAGCCACATCATACAAATACTATTTAAGAAAATGGCTCTACTTCTAATCCTGAAAAAGAGAAATATTTCGAAAAGTTTTATTCGTATTAGACTTCTGATTTCATAAAAAATTTACGCATTTCCATTCCATTAAGACGAAGTTATTGTGAAAACTTTAAATATTTTTTGAACTTCTTACGGATCAATAACAAAATTATTTAGCGTATTGTTCTGTGTAAATTCATGTGATTATATATATATTGACATCTTGTACACTGTTAACATATCTAACAGATATCTCGCTAATAAAGTACAGATTCTGCATATACATTGCGATTCGGCTATTTGTAACCTCTAGTCTTAGAGTATCGTCATAATTACGCTTTACATCGCAAAACTGTAGAGATATCTAAAAAAACATACTTTATTTTATTCAAAATTACATTTGAACCGAACATTCCGAGCTTTTTAGCCACATCATACGAATACTTTTTAAGAAGATGGCTCTACTTCTATTTTCGATAAAGAAAAATATTTCGAACAGTTTTATACGTATCAGAATTCTGATTTCATAACAAATTTAAACAGTTTCGCTACATTAGGACGATTATTTTGAGACAATTTAAAATAATTTTCAACGTCTAACTGATGAATAACAAAAATATTTACCGTATTGTTCCGTGTAAATTTATGTGATTCAAAATATATCGATATCTTATACACTGTTAAAATATCTAACAGATATCTCGATAATACAGTACAGATTCTGCATATAAATTGTGATTCGGCTATTTGTAACCTCTATTCTTGGAGTATCGTCATAATTACGAATTACATCGCAAAACAGTAGAGATATATAAAAAAAACATACTTTATTTTATTCAAAATTACATTTGAAACGAACATTCCGAGCTTTTTAGCCACATCATACGATTACTTTTGAAGAAAAATTGCTCTACTTCTATTTCCGATAAAGAAAAATATTTCGAAAAGTTTTATACGTATCAGAATTCTGATTTCATAACAAATTTAAACAGTTTCGCTACATTAGGACGATTTTTTTGAGACAATTTAAAATAGATTTCAACGTCTAACTGATGAATAACAAAAATATTTACCGTATTGTTCCGTGTAAATTTATGTGATTCAAAAAATATCGATATCTTGTACACTGTTAAAATATCTAACAGATATCTCGATAATACAGTACAGATTCTGCATATAAATTGTGATTCGGCTATTTGTAACCTCTATTCTTGGAGTATCGTCATTATTACGCATTACATCGCAAATCAGTAGAGATATATAAAAAAACATACTTTATTTTATTCAAAATTACATTTGAAACGAACATTCCGAGCTTTTTATCCACATCATACGAATACTTTTTAAGAAAATGGCTCTACTTCTATTTCCGATAAAGAAAAATATTTCGAAAAGTTTTATACGTATCAGAATTCTGATTTCATAACAAATTTAAACAGTTTCGCTACATTAGGACGATTTTTTTGAGACAATTTAAAATAGATTTCAACGTCTAACTGATGAATAACAAAAATATTTACCGTATTGTTCCGTGGAAATTTATGTGATTCAAAAAATATCGATATCTTGTACACTGTTAAAATATCTAACAGATATCTCGATAATACAGTACAGATTCTGCATATAAATTGTGATTCGGCTATTTGTAACCTCTATTCTTGGAGTATCGTCATTATTACGCATTACATCGCAAATCAGTAGAGATATATAAAAAAACATACTTTATTTTATTCAAAATTACATTTGAAACGAACATTCCGAGCTTTTTATCCACATCATACGAATACTTTTTAAGAAAATGGCTCTACTTCTATTTCCGATAAAGAAAAATATTTCGAAAAGTTATATACGTATCAGAATTCTGATTTCACAACAAATTTAAACAGTTTCGCTACAATAGGACGATTCTTTTGAGACAATTTAAAATATTTTTCAACGTCTATCTGATGAATAACAAAAATATTTACCGTATTGTTCCGTGGAAATTTATGTGATTCTAAATATATCGATATTTTGTACACTGTTAAAATATCTAACAGATATCTCGCTAATACAGTACAGATTCTGCATATACATTGTGATTCGGCTATTTGTAACCTCTATTCTTTGAGTATCGTCAGAATTACGCATTACATCGCAAAACAGGAGAGATATATAAAAAAAACATACTTTATTTTATTCAAAATTACATTTGAAACGAACATTCCGAGCTTTTTAGCCACATCATACGATTACTTTTGAAGAAAAATTGCTCTACTTCTATTTCCGATAAAGAAAAATATTTCGAAAAGTTTTATACGTATCAGAATTCTGATTTCATAACAAATTTAAACAGTTTCGCTACATTAGGACGATTTTTTTGAGACCAATTTAAAATAGATTTCAACGTCTAACTGATGAATAACAAAAATATTTACCGTATTGTTCCGTGTAAATTTATGTGATTCAAAAAATATCGATATCTTGTACACTGTTAAAATATCTAACAGATATCTCGATAATACAGTACAGATTCTGCATATAAATTGTGATTCGGCTATTTGTAACCTCTATTCTTGGAGTATCGTCATTATTACGCATTACATCGCAAATCAGTAGAGATATATAAAAAAACATACTTTATTTTATTCAAAATTACATTTGAAACGAACATTCCGAGCTTTTTATCCACATCATACGAATACTTTTTAAGAAAATGGCTCTACTTCTATTTCCGATAAAGAAAAATATTTCGAAAAGTTTTATACGTATCAGAATTCTGATTTCACAACAAATTTAAACAGTTTCGCTACAATAGGACGATTCTTTTGAGACAATTTAAAATATTTTTCAACGTCTATCTGATGAATAACAAAAATATTTACCGTATTGTTCCGTGGAAATTTATGTGATTCTAAATATATCGATATTTTGTACACTGTTAAAATATCTAACAGATATCTCGCTAATACAGTACAGATTCTGCATATACATTGTGATTCGGCTATTTGTAACCTCTATTCTTTGATATCGTCAGAATTACGCATTACATCGCAAAACAGGAGACATATATAAAAAAAACATACTTTATTTTATTCAAAATTACATTTGAAACGAACATTCCGAGCTTTTTAGCCACATCATACAAATACTTTTTAAGAAAATGGCTCTACTTCTAATCCTGAAAAAGAGAAATATTTCGAAAAGTTTTATTCGTATTAGACTTCTGATTTCATAAAAAATTTACGCATTTCCATTCCATTAAGACGAAGTTATTGTGAAAACTTTAAATATTTTTTGAACTTCTTACGGATCAATAACAAAATTATTTAGCGTATTGTTCTGTGTAAATTCATGTGATTATATATATATTGACATCTTGTACACTGTTAACATATCTAACAGATATCTCGCTAATAAAGTACAGATTCTGCATATACATTGCGATTCGGCTATTTGTAACCTCTATTCTTTGAGTATCGTCAGAATTACGCATTACATCGCAAAACAGGAGAGATCATATAAAAAAAACATACTTTATTTTATTCAAAATTACATTTGAAACGAACATTCCGAGCTTTTTAGCCACATCATACGATTACTTTTGAAGAAAAATTGCTCTACTTCTATTTCCGATAAAGAAAAATATTTCGAAAAGTTTTATACGTATCAGAATTCTGATTTCATAACAAATTTAAACAGTTTCGCTACATTAGGACGATTTTTTTGAGACAATTTAAAATAGATTTCAACGTCTAACTGATGAATAACAAAAATATTTACCGTATTGTTCCGTGTAAATTTATGTGATTCAAAAATATCGATATCTTGTACACTGTTAAAATATCTAACAGATATCTCGATAATACAGTACAGATTCTGCATATAAATTGTGATTCGGCTATTTGTAACCTATATTCTTGGAGTATCGTCATTATTACGCATTACATCGCAAATCAGTAGAGATATATAAAAAAACATACTTTATTTTATTCAAAATTACATTTGAAACGAACATTCCGAGCTTTTTATCCACATCATACGAATACTTTTTAAGAAAATGGCTCTACTTCTATTTCCGATAAAGAAAAATATTTCGAAAAGTTTTATACGTATCAGAATTCTGATTTCATAACAAATTTAAACAGTTTCGCTACATTAGGACGATTTTTTTGAGACAATTTAAAATAGATTTCAACGTCTAACTGATGAATAACAAAAATATTTACCGTATTGTTCCGTGGAAATTTATGTGATTCAAAAAATATCGATATCTTGTACACTGTTAAAATATCTAACAGATATCTCGATAATACAGTACAGATTCTGCATATAAATTGTGATTCGACTATTTGTAACCTCTATTCTTGGAGTATCGTCATTATTACGCATTACATCGCAAATCAGTAGAGATATATAAAAAAACATACTTTATTTTATTCAAAATTACATTTGAAACGAACATTCCGAGCTTTTTATCCACATCATACGAATACTTTTTAAGAAAATGGCTCTACTTCTATTTCCGATAAAGAAAAATATTTCGAAAAGTTATATACGTATCAGAATTCTGATTTCACAAAAAATTTAAACAGTTTCGCTACAATAGGACGATTCTTTTGAGACAATTTAAAATATTTTTCAACGTCTATCTGATGAATAACAAAAATATTTACCGTATTGTTCCGTGGAAATTTATGTGATTCTAAATATATCGATATTTTGTACACTGTTAAAATATCTAACAGATATCTCGCTAATACAGTACAGATTCTGCATATACATTGTGATTCGGCTATTTGTAACCTCTATTCTTTGAGTATCGTCAGAATTACGCATTACATCGCAAAACAGGAGAGATATATAAAAAAAACATACTTTATTTTATTCAAAATTACATTTGAAACGAACATTCCGAGCTTTTTAGCCACATCATACGATTACTTTTGAAGAAAAATTGCTCTACTTCTATTTCCGATAAAGAAAAATATTTCGAAAAGTTTTATACGTATCAGAATTCTGATTTCATAACAAATTTAAACAGTTTCGCTACATTAGGACGATTTTTTTTGAGACAATTTAAAATAGATTTCAACGTCTAACTGATGAATAACAAAAATATTTACCGTATTGTTCCGTGTAAATTTATGTGATTCAAAAAATATCGATATCTTGTACACTGTTAAAATATCTAACAGATATCTCGATAATACAGTACAGATTCTGCATATAAATTGTGATTCGGCTATTTGTAACCTCTATTCTTGGAGTATCGTCATTATTACGCATTACATCGCAAATCAGTAGAGATATATAAAAAAACATACTTTATTTTATTCAAAATTACATTTGAAACGAACATTCCGAGCTTTTTATCCACATCATAGAATACTTTTTAAGAAAATGGCTCTACTTCTATTTCCGATAAAGAAAAATATTTCGAAAAGTTTTATACGTATCAGAATTCTGATTTCACAACAAATTTAAACAGTTTCGCTACAATAGGACGATTCTTTTGAGACAATTTAAAATATTTTTCAACGTCTATCTGATGAATAACAAAAATATTTACCGTATTGTTCCGTGGAAATTTATGTGATTCTAAATATATCGATATTTTGTACACTGTTAAAATATCTAACAGATATCTCGCTAATACAGTACAGATTCTGCATATACATTGTGATTCGGCTATTTGTAACCTCTATTCTTTGAGTATCGTCAGAATTACGCATTACATCGCAAAACAGGAGAGATATATAAAAAAAACATACTTTATTTTATTCAAAATTACATTTGAAACGAACATTCCGAGCTTTTTAGCCACATCATACAAATACTTTTTAAGAAAATGGCTCTACTTCTAATCCTGAAAAAGAGAAATATTTCGAAAAGTTTTATTCGTATTAGACTTCTGATTTCATAAAAAATTTACGCATTTCCATTCCATTAAGACGAAGTTATTGTGAAAACTTTAAATATTTTTTGAACTTCTTACGGATCAATAACAAAATTATTTAGCGTATTGTTCTGTGTAAATTCATGTGATTATATATATATTGACATCTTGTACACTGTTAACATATCTAACAGATATCTCGCTAATAAAGTACAGATTCTGCATATACATTGCGATTCGGCTATTTGTAACCTCTAGTCTTAGAGTATCGTCATAATTACGCTTTACATCGCAAAACTGTAGAGATATCTAAAAAAAACATACTTTATTTTATTCAAAATTACATTTGAACCGAACATTCCGAGCTTTTTAGCCACATCATACGAATACTTTTTAAGAAGATGGCTCTACTTCTATTTTCGATAAAGAAAAATATTTCGAACAGTTTTATACGTATCAGAATTCTGATTTCATAACAAATTTAAACAGTTTCGCTACATTAGGACGATTATTTTGAGACAATTTAAAATAATTTTCAACGTCTAACTGATGAATAACAAAAATATTTACCGTATTGTTCCGTGTAAATTTATGTGATTCAAAATATATCGATATCTTATACACTGTTAAAATATCTAACAGATATCTCGATAATACAGTACAGATTCTGCATATAAATTGTGATTCGGCTATTTGTAACCTCTATTCTTGGAGTATCGTCATAATTACGAATTACATCGCAAAACAGTAGAGATATATAAAAAAAACATAGTTTATTTTATTCAAAATTACATTTGAAACTAACATTCCGAGCTTTTTAGCCACATCATACAAATACTTTTTAAGAAAATGGCTCTACTTCTAATCCTGAAAAAGAGAAATATTTCGAAAAGTTTTATTCGTATTAGACTTCTGATTTCATAAAAAATTTACGCATTTCCATTCCATTAAGACGAAGTTATTGTGAAAACTTTAAATATTTTTGAACTTCTTACGGATCAATAACAAAATTATTTAGCGTATTGTTCTGTGTAAATTCATGTGATTATATATATATTGACATCTTGTACACTGTTAACATATCTAACAGATATCTCGCTAATAAAGTACAGATTCTGCATATACATTGCGATTCGGCTATTTGTAACCTCTAGGCTTAGAGTATCGTCATAATTACGCTTTACATCGCAAAACTGTAGAGATATCTAAAAAAAACATACTTTATTTTATTCAAAATTACATTTGAAACGAACATTCCGAGCTTTTTATCCACATCATACGAATACTTTTTAAGAAAATGGCTCTACTTCTATTTCCGATAAAGAAAAATATTTCGAAAAGTTTTATACGTATCAGAATTCTGATTTCACAACAAATTTAAACAGTTTCGCTACAATAGGACGATTCTTTTGAGACAATTTAAAATATTTTTCAACGTCTATCTGATGAATAACAAAAATATTTACCGTATTGTTCCGTGTAAATTTATGTGATTCAAAATATATCGATATCTTATACACTGTTAAAATATCTAACAGATATCTCGATAATACAGTACAGATTCTGCATATAAATTGTGATTCGGCTATTTGTAACCTCTATTCTTGGAGTATCGTCATAATTACGAATTACATCGCAAAACAGTAGAGATATATAAAAAAAACATACTTTATTTTATTCAAAATTACATTTGAAACTAACATTCCGAGCTTTTTAGCCACATCATACAAATACTTTTTAAGAAAATGGCTCTACTTCTAATCCTGAAAAAGAGAAATATTTCGAAAAGTTTTATTCGTATTAGACTTCTGATTTCATAAAAAATTTACGCATTTCCATTCCATTAAGACGAAGTTATTGTGAAAACTTTAAATATTTTTGAACTTCTTACGGATCAATAACAAAATTATTTAGCGTATTGTTCTGTGTAAATTCATGTGATTATATATATATTGACATCTTGTACACTGTTAACATATCTAACAGATATCTCGCTAATAAAGTACAGATTCTGCATATACATTGCGATTCGGCTTTTTGTAACCTCTAGGCTTAGAGTATCGTCATAATTACGCTTTACATCGCAAAACTGTAGAGATATCTAAAAAAAACATACTTTATTTTATTCAAAATTACATTTGAAACGAACATTCCGAGCTTTTTATCCACATCATACGAATACTTTTTAAGAAAATGGCTCTACTTCTATTTCCGATAAAGAAAAATATTTCGAAAAGTTTTATACGTATCCGAATTCTGATTTCACAACAAATTTAAACAGTTTCGCTACAATAGGACGATTCTTTTGAGACAATTTAAAATATTTTTCAACGTCTATCTGATGAATAACAAAAATATTTACCGTATTGTTCCGTGTAAATTTATGTGATTCAAAATATATCGATATCTTATACACTGTTAAAATATCTAACAGATATCTCGATAATACAGTACAGATTCTGCATATAAATTGTGATTCGGCTATTTGTAACCTCTATTCTTGGAGTATCGTCATAATTACGAATTACATCGCAAAACAGTAGAGATATATAAAAAAAACATACTTTATTTTATTCAAAATTACATTTGAAACTAACATTCCGAGCTTTTTAGCCACATCATACAAATACTTTTTAAGAAAATGGCTCTACTTCTAATCCTGAAAAAGAGAAATATTTCGAAAAGTTTTATTCGTATTAGACTTCTGATTTCATAAAAAATTTACGCATTTCCATTCCATTAAGACGAAGTTATTGTGAAAACTTTAAATATTTTTGAACTTCTTACGGATCAATAACAAAATTATTTAGCGTATTGTTCTGTGTAAATTCATGTGATTATATATATATTGACATCTTGTACACTGTTAACATATCTAACAGATATCTCGCTAATAAAGTACAGATTCTGCATATACATTGCGATTCGGCTATTTGTAACCTCTAGGCTTAGAGTATCGTCATAATTACGCTTTACATCGCAAAACTGTAGAGATATCTAAAAAAAACATACTTTATTTTATTCAAAATTACATTTGAAACGAACATTCCGAGCTTTTTATCCACATCATACGAATACTTTTTAAGAAAATGGCTCTACTTCTATTTCCGATAAAGAAAAATATTTCGAAAAGTTTTATACGTATCAGAATTCTGATTTCACAACAAATTTAAACAGTTTCGCTACAATAGGACGATTCTTTTGAGACAATTTAAAATATTTTTCAACGTCTATCTGATGAATAACAAAAATATTTACCGTATTGTTCCGTGGAAATTTATGTGATTCTAAATATATCGATATTTTGTACACTGTTAAAATATCTAACAGATATCTCGCTAATACAGTACAGATTCTGCATATACATTGTGATTCGGCTATTTGTAACCTCTATTCTTTGAGTATCGTCAGAATTACGCATTACATCGCAAAACAGGAGAGATATATAAAAAAAACATACTTTATTTTATTCAAAATTACATTTGAAACGAACATTCCGAGCTTTTTAGCCACATCATACAAATACTTTTTAAGAAAATGGCTCTACTTCTAATCCTGAAAAAGAGAAATATTTCGAAAAGTTTTATTCGTATTAGACTTCTGATTTCATAAAAAATTTACGCATTTCCAATCCATTAAGACGAAGTTATTGTGAAAACTTTAAATATTTTTTGAACTTCTTACGGATCAATAACAAAATTATTTAGCGTATTGTTCTGTGTAAATTCATGTGATTATATATATATTGACATCTTGTACACTGTTAACATATCTAACAGATATCTCGCTAATAAAGTACAGATTCTGCATATACATTGCGATTCGGCTATTTGTAACCTCTAGGCTTAGAGTATCGTCATAATTACGCTTTACATCGCAAAACTGTAGAGATATCTAAAAAAAACATACTTTATTTTATTCAAAATTACATTTGAACCGAACATTCCGAGCTTTTTAGCCACATCATACGAATACTTTTTAAGAAGATGGCTCTACTTCTATTTTCGATAAAGAAAAATATTTCGAACAGTTTTATACGTATCAGAATTCTGATTTCATAACAAATTTAAACAGTTTCGCTACATTAGGACGATTATTTTGAGACAATTTAAAATAATTTTCAACGTCTAACTGATGAATAACAAAAATATTTACCGTATTGTTCCGTGGAAATTTATGTGATTCTAAATATATCGATATTTTGTACACTGTTAAAATATCTAACAGATATCTCGCTAATACAGTACAGATTCTGCATATACATTGTGATTCGGCTATTTGTAACCTCTATTCTTTGAGTATCGTCAGAATTACGCATTACATCGCAAAACAGGAGAGATATATAAAAAAAACATACTTTATTTTATTCAAAATTACATTTGAAACGAACATTCCGAGCTTTTTAGCCACATCATACAAATACTTTTTAAGAAAATGGCTCTACTTCTAATCCTGAAAAAGAGAAATATTTCGAAAAGTTTTATTCGTATTAGACTTCTGATTTCATAAAAAATTTACGCATTTCCAATCCATTAAGACGAAGTTATTGTGAAAACTTTAAATATTTTTTGAACTTCTTACGGATCAATAACAAAATTATTTAGCGTATTGTTCTGTGTAAATTCATGTGATTATATATATATTGACATCTTGTACACTGTTAACATATCTAACAGATATCTCGCTAATAAAGTACAGATTCTGCATATACATTGCGATTCGGCTATTTGTAACCTCTAGGCTTAGAGTATCGTCATAATTACGCTTTACATCGCAAAACTGTAGAGATATCTAAAAAAAACATACTTTATTTTATTCAAAATTACATTTGAACCGAACATTCCGAGCTTTTTAGCCACATCATACGAATACTTTTTAAGAAGATGGCTCTACTTCTATTTTCGATAAAGAAAAATATTTCGAACAGTTTTATACGTATCAGAATTCTGATTTCATAACAAATTTAAACAGTTTCGCTACATTAGGACGATTATTTTGAGACAATTTAAAATAATTTTCAACGTCTAACTGATGAATAACAAAAATATTTACCGTATTGTTCCGTGTAAATTTATGTGATTCAAAATATATCGATATCTTATACACTGTTAAAATATCTGACAGATATCTCGATAATACAGTACAGATTCTGCATATAAATTGTGATTCGGCTATTTGTAACCTCTATTCTTGGAGTATCGTCATAATTACGAATTACATCGCAAAACAGTAGAGATATATAAAAAAAACATACTTTATTTTATTCAAAATTACATTTGAAACTAACATTCCGAGCTTTTTAGCCACATCATACAAATACTTTTTAAGAAAATGGCTCTACTTCTAATCCTGAAAAAGAGAAATATTTCGAAAAGTTTTATTCGTATTAGACTTCTGATTTCATAAAAAATTTACGCATTTCCATTCCATTAAGACGAAGTTATTGTGAAAACTTTAAATATTTTTGAACTTCTTACGGATCAATAACAAAATTATTTAGCGTATTGTTCTGTGTAAATTCATGTGATTATATATATATTGACATCTTGTACACTGTTAACATATCTAACAGATATCTCGCTAATAAAGTACAGATTCTGCATATACATTGCGATTCGGCTATTTGTAACCTCTAGGCTTAGAGTATCGTCATAATTACGCTTTACATCGCAAAACTGTAGAGATATCTAAAAAAAACATACTTTATTTTATTCAAAATTACATTTGAAACGAACATTCCGAGCTTTTTATCCACATCATACGAATACTTTTTAAGAAAATGGCTCTACTTCTATTTCCGATAAAGAAAAATATTTCGAAAAGTTTTATACGTATCAGAATTCTGATTTCACAACAAATTTAAACAGTTTCGCTACAATAGGACGATTCTTTTGAGACAATTTAAAATATTTTTCAACGTCTATCTGATGAATAACAAAAATATTTACCGTATTGTTCCGTGTAAATTTATGTGATTCAAAATATATCGATATCTTATACACTGTTAAAATATCTAACAGATATCTCGATAATACAGTACAGATTCTGCATATAAATTGTGATTCGGCTATTTGTAACCTCTATTCTTGGAGTATCGTCATAATTACGAATTACATCGCAAAACAGTAGAGATATATAAAAAAAACATACTTTATTTTATTCAAAATTACATTTGAAACTAACATTCCGAGCTTTTTAGCCACATCATACAAATACTTTTTAAGAAAATGGCTCTACTTCTAATCCTGAAAAAGAGAAATATTTCGAAAAGTTTTATTCGTATTAGACTTCTGATTTCATAAAAAATTTACGCATTTCCATTCCATTAAGACGAAGTTATTGTGAAAACTTTAAATATTTTTGAACTTCTTACGGATCAATAACAAAATTATTTAGCGTATTGTTCTGTGTAAATTCATGTGATTATATATATATTGACATCTTGTACACTGTTAACATATCTAACAGATATCTCGCTAATAAAGTACAGATTCTGCATATACATTGCGATTCGGCTATTTGTAACCTCTAGGCTTAGAGTATCGTCATAATTACGCTTTACATCGCAAAACTGTAGAGATATCTAAAAAAAACATACTTTATTTTATTCAAAATTACATTTGAAACGAACATTCCGAGCTTTTTATCCACATCATACGAATACTTTTTAAGAAAATGGCTCTACTTCTATTTCCGATAAAGAAAAATATTTCGAAAAGTTTTATACGTATCAGAATTCTGATTTCACAACAAATTTAAACAGTTTCGCTACAATAGGACGATTCTTTTGAGACAATTTAAAATATTTTTCAACGTCTATCTGATGAATAACAAAAATATTTACCGTATTGTTCCGTGTAAATTTATGTGATTCAAAATATATCGATATCTTATACACTGTTAAAATATCTAACAGATATCTCGATAATACAGTACAGATTCTGCATATAAATTGTGATTCGGCTATTTGTAACCTCTATTCTTGGAGTATCGTCATAATTACGAATTACATCGCAAAACAGTAGAGATATATAAAAAAAACATACTTTATTTTATTCAAAATTACATTTGAAACTAACATTCCGAGCTTTTTAGCCACATCATACAAATACTTTTTAAGAAAATGGCTCTACTTCTAATCCTGAAAAAGAGAAATATTTCGAAAAGTTTTATTCGTATTAGACTTCTGATTTCATAAAAAATTTACGCATTTCCATTCCATTAAGACGAAGTTATTGTGAAAACTTTAAATATTTTTGAACTTCTTACGGATCAATAACAAAATTATTTAGCGTATTGTTCTGTGTAAATTCATGTGATTATATATATATTGACATCTTGTACACTGTTAACATATCTAACAGATATCTCGCTAATAAAGTACAGATTCTGCATATACATTGCGATTCGGCTATTTGTAACCTCTAGGCTTAGAGTATCGTCATAATTACGCTTTACATCGCAAAACTGTAGAGATATCTAAAAAAAACATACTTTATTTTATTCAAAATTACATTTGAAACGAACATTCCGAGCTTTTTATCCACATCATACGAATACTTTTTAAGAAAATGGCTCTACTTCTATTTCCGATAAAGAAAAATATTTCGAAAAGTTTTATACGTATCAGAATTCTGATTTCACAACAAATTTAAACAGTTTCGCTACAATAGGACGATTCTTTTGAGACAATTTAAAATATTTTTCAACGTCTATCTGATGAATAACAAAAATATTTACCGTATTGTTCCGTGGAAATTTATGTGATTCTAAATATATCGATATTTTGTACACTGTTAAAATATCTAACAGATATCTCGCTAATACAGTACAGATTCTGCATATACATTGTGATTCGGCTATTTGTAACCTCTATTCTTTGAGTATCGTCAGAATTACGCATTACATCGCAAAACAGGAGAGATATATAAAAAAAACATACTTTATTTTATTCAAAATTACATTTGAAACGAACATTCCGAGCTTTTTAGCCACATCATACAAATACTTTTTAAGAAAATGGCTCTACTTCTAATCCTGAAAAAGAGAAATATTTCGAAAAGTTTTATTCGTATTAGACTTCTGATTTCATAAAAAATTTACGCATTTCCAATCCACTAAGACGAAGTTATTGTGAAAACTTTAAATATTTTTTGAACTTCTTACGGATCAATAACAAAATTATTTAGCGTATTGTTCTGTGTAAATTCATGTGATTATATATATATTGACATCTTGTACACTGTTAACATATCTAACAGATATCTCGCTAATAAAGTACAGATTCTGCATATACATTGCGATTCGGCTATTTGTAACCTCTAGTCTTAGAGTATCGTCATAATTACGCTTTACATCGCAAAACTGTAGAGATATCTAAAAAAAACATACTTTATTTTATTCAAAATTACATTTGAACCGAACATTCCGAGCTTTTTAGCCACATCATACGATTACTTTTGAAGAAAAATTGCTCTACTTCTATTTCCGATAAAGAAAAATATTTCGAAAAGTTTTATACGTATCTGAATTCTGATTTCATAACAAATTTAAACAGTTTCGCTACATTAGGACGATTTTTTTGAGACAATTTAAAATAGATTTCAACGTCTAACTGATGAATAACAAAAATATTTACCGTATTGTTCCGTGTAAATTTATGTGATTCAAAAAATATCGATATCTTGTACACTGTTAAAATATCTAACAGATATCTCGATAATACAGTACAGATTCTGCATATAAATTGTGATTCGGCTATTTGTAACCTCTATTCTTGGAGTATCGTCATTATTACGCATTACATCGCAAAACAGTAGAGATATATAAAAAAAACATACTTTATTTTATTCAAAATTACATTTGAAACGAACATTCCGAGCTTTTTATCCACATCATACGAATACTTTTTAAGAAAATGGCTCTACTTCTATTTCCGATAAAGAAAAATATTTCGAAAAGTTTTATACGTATCAGAATTCTGATTTCACAACAAATTTAAACAGTTTCGCTACAATAGGACGATTCTTTTGAGACAATTTAAAATATTTTTCAACGTCTATCTGATGAATAACAAAAATATTTACCGTATTGTTCCGTGGAAATTTATGTGATTCTAAATATATCGATATTTTGTACACTGTTAAAATATCTAACAGATATCTCGCTAATACAGTACAGATTCTGCATATACATTGTGATTCGGCTATTTGTAACCTCTATTCTTTGAGTATCGTCAGAATTACGCATTACATCGCAAAACAGGAGAGATATATAAAAAAAACATACTTTATTTTATTCAAAATTACATTTGAAACGAACATTCCGAGCTTTTTAGCCACATCATACAAATACTTTTTAAGAAAATGGCTCTACTTCTAATCCTGAAAAAGAGAAATATTTCGAAAAGTTTTATTCGTATTAGACTTCTGATTTCATAAAAAATTTACGCATTTCCATTCCATTAAGACGAAGTTATTGTGAAAACTTTAAATATTTTTTGAACTTCTTACGGATCAATAACAAAATTATTTAGCGTATTGTTCTGTGTAAATTCATGTGATTATATATATATTGACATCTTGTACACTGTTAACATATCTAACAGATATCTCGCTAATAAAGTACAGATTCTGCATATACATTGCGATTCGGCTATTTGTAACCTCTAGTCTTAGAGTATCGTCATAATTACGCTTTACATCGCAAAACTGTAGAGATATATAAAAAAAACATACTTTATTTTATTCAAAATTACATTTGAAACGAACATTCCGAGCTTTTTATCCACATCATACGAATACTTTTTAAGAAAATGGCTCTACTTCTATTTCCGATAAAGAAAAATATTTCGAAAAGTTTTATACGTATCAGAATTCTGATTTCACAACAAATTTAAACAGTTTCGCTACAATAGGACGATTCTTTTGAGACAATTTAAAATATTTTTCAACGTCTATCTGATGAATAACAAAAATATTTACCGTATTGTTCCGTGTAAATTTATGTGATTCAAAATATATCGATATCTTATACACTGTTAAAATATCTAACAGATATCTCGATAATACAGTACAGATTCTGCATATAAATTGTGATTCGGCTATTTGTAACCTCTATTCTTGGAGTATCGTCATAATTACGAATTACATCGCAAAACAGTAGAGATATATAAAAAAAACATACTTTATTTTATTCAAAATTACATTTGAAACTAACATTCCGAGCTTTTTAGCCACATCATACAAATACTTTTTAAGAAAATGGCTCTACTTCTAATCCTGAAAAAGAGAAATATTTCGAAAAGTTTTATTCGTATTAGACTTCTGATTTCATAAAAAATTTACGCATTTCCATTCCATTAAGACGAAGTTATTGTGAAAACTTTAAATATTTTTGAACTTCTTACGGATCAATAACAAAATTATTTAGCGTATTGTTCTGTGTAAATTCATGTGATTATATATATATTTACATCTTGTACACTGTTAACATATCTAACAGATATCTCGCTAATAAAGTACAGATTCTGCATATACATTGCGATTCGGCTATTTGTAACCTCTAGGCTTAGAGTATCGTCATAATTACGCTTTACATCGCAAAACTGTAGAGATATCTAAAAAAAACATACTTTATTTTATTCAAAATTACATTTGAAACGAACATTCCGAGCTTTTTATCCACATCATACGAATACTTTTTAAGAAAATGGCTCTACTTCTATTTCCGATAAGAAAAATATTTCGAAAAGTTTTATACGTATCAGAATTCTGATTTCACAACAAATTTAAACAGTTTCGCTACAATAGGACGATTCTTTTGAGACAATTTAAAATATTTTTCAACGTCTATCTGATGAATAACAAAAATATTTACCGTATTGTTCCGTGGAAATTTATGTGATTCTAAATATATCGATATTTTGTACACTGTTAAAATATCTAACAGATATCTCGCTAATACAGTACAGATTCTGCATATACATTGTGATTCGGCTATTTGTAACCTCTATTCTTTGAGTATCGTCAGAATTACGCATTACATCGCAAAACAGGAGAGATATATAAAAAAAACATACTTTATTTTATTCAAAATTACATTTGAAACGAACATTCCGAGCTTTTTAGCCACATCATACAAATACTTTTTAAGAAAATGGCTCTACTTCTAATCCTGAAAAAGAGAAATATTTCGAAAAGTTTTATTCGTATTAGACTTCTGATTTCATAAAAAATTTACGCATTTCCAATCCACTAAGACGAAGTTATTGTGAAAACTTTAAATATTTTTTGAACTTCTTACGGATCAATAACAAAATTATTTAGCGTATTGTTCTGTGTAAATTCATGTGATTATATATATATTGACATCTTGTACACTGTTAACATATCTAACAGATATCTCGCTAATAAAGTACAGATTCTGCATATACATTGCGATTCGGCTATTTGTAACCTCTAGTCTTAGAGTATCGTCATAATTACGCTTTACATCGCAAAACTGTAGAGATATCTAAAAAAAACATACTTTATTTTATTCAAAATTACATTTGAACCGAACATTCCGAGCTTTTTAGCCACATCATACGATTACTTTTGAAGAAAAATTGCTCTACTTCTATTTCCGATAAAGAAAAATATTTCGAAAAGTTTTATACGTATCTGAATTCTGATTTCATAACAAATTTAAACAGTTTCGCTACATTAGGACGATTTTTTTGAGACAATTTAAAATAGATTTCAACGTCTAACTGATGAATAACAAAAATATTTACCGTATTGTTCCGTGTAAATTTATGTGATTCAAAAAATATCGATATCTTGTACACTGTTAAAATATCTAACAGATATCTCGATAATACAGTACAGATTCTGCATATAAATTGTGATTCGGCTATTTGTAACCTCTATTCTTGGAGTATCGTCATTATTACGCATTACATCGCAAAACAGTAGAGATATATAAAAAAAACATACTTTATTTTATTCAAAATTACATTTGAAACGAACATTCCGAGCTTTTTATCCACATCATACGAATACTTTTTAAGAAAATGGCTCTACTTCTATTTCCGATAAAGAAAAATATTTCGAAAAGTTTTATACGTATCAGAATTCTGATTTCACAACAAATTTAAACAGTTTCGCTACAATAGGACGATTCTTTTGAGACAATTTAAAATATTTTTCAACGTCTATCTGATGAATAACAAAAATATTTACCGTATTGTTCCGTGGAAATTTATGTGATTCTAAATATATCGATATTTTGTACACTGTTAAAATATCTAACAGATATCTCGCTAATACAGTACAGATTCTGCATATACATTGTGATTCGGCTATTTGTAACCTCTATTCTTTGAGTATCGTCAGAATTACGCATTACATCGCAAAACAGGAGAGATATATAAAAAAAACATACTTTATTTTATTCAAAATTACATTTGAAACGAACATTCCGAGCTTTTTAGCCACATCATACAAATACTTTTTAAGAAAATGGCTCTACTTCTAATCCTGAAAAAGAGAAATATTTCGAAAAGTTTTATTCGTATTAGACTTCTGATTTCATAAAAAATTTACGCATTTCCATTCCATTAAGACGAAGTTATTGTGAAAACTTTAAATATTTTTTGAACTTCTTACGGATCAATAACAAAATTATTTAGCGTATTGTTCTGTGTAAATTCATGTGATTATATATATATTGACATCTTGTACACTGTTAACATATCTAACAGATATCTCGCTAATAAAGTACAGATTCTGCATATACATTGCGATTCGGCTATTTGTAACCTCTAGTCTTAGAGTATCGTCATAATTACGCTTTACATCGCAAAACTGTAGAGATATCTAAAAAAACATACTTTATTTTATTCAAAATTACATTTGAACCGAACATTCCGAGCTTTTTAGCCACATCATACGAATACTTTTTAAGAAGATGGCTCTACTTCTATTTTCGATAAAGAAAAATATTTCGAACAGTTTTATACGTATCAGAATTCTGATTTCATAACAAATTTAAACAGTTTCGCTACATTAGGACGATTATTTTGAGACAATTTAAAATAATTTTCAACGTCTAACTGATGAATAACAAAAATATATACCGTATTGTTCCGTGTAAATTTATGTGATTCAAAATATATCGATATCTTATACACTGTTAAAATATCTAACAGATATCTCGATAATACAGTACAGATTCTGCATATAAATTGTGATTCGGCTATTTGTAACCTCTATTCTTGGAGTATCGTCATAATTACGAATTACATCGCAAAACAGTAGAGATATATAAAAAAAACATACTTTATTTTATTCAAAATTACATTTGAAACGAACATTCCGAGCTTTTTAGCCACATCATACAAATACTTTTTAAGAAAATGGCTCTACTTCTAATCCTGAAAAAGAGAAATATTTCGAAAAGTTTTATTCGTATTAGACTTCTGATTTCATAAAAAATTTACGCATTTCCAATCCATTAAGACGAAGTTATTGTGAAAACTTTAAATATTTTTTGAACTTCTTACGGATCAATAACAAAATTATTTAGCGTATTGTTCTGTGTAAATTCATGTGATTATATATATATTGACATCTTGTACACTGTTAACATATCTAACAGATATCTCGCTAATAAAGTACAGATTCTGCATATACATTGCGATTCGGCTATTTGTAACCTCTAGTCTTAGAGTATCGTCATAATTACGCTTTACATCGCAAAACTGTAGAGATATCTAAAAAAAACATACTTTATTTTATTCAAAATTACATTTGAACCGAACATTCCGAGCTTTTTAGCCACATCATACGATTACTTTTGAAGAAAAATTGCTCTACTTCTATTTCCGATAAAGAAAAATATTTCGAAAAGTTTTATACGTATCAGAATTCTGATTTCATAACAAATTTAAACAGTTTCGCTACATTAGGACGATTTTTTTGAGACAATTTAAAATAGATTTCAACGTCTAACTGATGAATAACAAAAATATTTACCGTATTGTTCCGTGTAAATTTATGTGATTCAAAAAATATCGATATCTTGTACACTGTTAAAATATCTAACAGATATCTCGATAATACAGTACAGATTCTGCATATAAATTGTGATTCGGCTATTTGTAACCTCTATTCTTGGAGTATCGTCATTATTACGCATTACATCGCAAATCAGTAGAGATATATAAAAAAACATACTTTATTTTATTCAAAATTACATTTGAAACGAACATTCCGAGCTTTTTATCCACATCATACGAATACTTTTTAAGAAAATGGCTCTACTTCTATTTCCGATAAAGAAAAATATTTCGAAAAGTTTTATACGTATCAGAATTCTGATTTCACAACAAATTTAAACAGTTTCCCTACAATAGGACGATTCTTTTGAGACAATTTAAAATATTTTTCAACGTCTATCTGATGAATAACAAAAATATTTACCGTATTGTTCCGTGGAAATTTATGTGAATCTAAATATATCGATATTTTGTACACTGTTAAAATATCTAACAGATATCTCGCTAATACAGTACAGATTCTGCATATACATTGTGATTCGGCTATTTGTAACCTCTATTCTTTGAGTATCGTCAGAATTACGCATTACATCGCAAAACAGGAGAGATATATAAAAAAAACATACTTTATTTTATTCAAAATTACATTTGAAACGAACATTCCGAGTTTTTTGGCCACATCATACAAATACTTTTATAGAAAATGGCTCTACTTCTAATCCTGAAAAAGAGAAATATTTCGAAAAGTTTTATTCGTATTAGACTTCTGATTTTATAAAAAAATTACGCATTTCCATTCCATTAAGACGAAGTTATTGTGAAAACTTTAAATATTTTTGAACTTCTTACGGATCAATAACAAAATTATTTAGCGTATTGTTCTGTGTAAATTCATGTGATTATATATATATTGACATCTTGTACACTGTTAACATATCTAACAGATATCTCGCTAATAAAGTACAGATTCTGCATATACATTGCGATTCGGCTATTTGTAACCTCTAGGCTTAGAGTATCGTCATAATTACGCTTTACATCGCAAAACTGTAGAGATATCTAAAAAAAACATACTTTATTTTATTCAAAATTACATTTGAAACGAACATTCCGAGCTTTTTATCCACATCATACGAATACTTTTTAAGAAAATGGCTCTACTTCTATTTCCGATAAAGAAAAATATTTCGAAAAGTTTTATACGTATCAGAATTCTGATTTCACAACAAATTTAAACAGTTTCGCTACAATAGGACGATTCTTTTGAGACAATTTAAAATATTTTTCAACGTCTATCTGATGAATAACAAAAATATTTACCGTATTGTTCCGTGGAAATTTATGTGATTCTAAATATATCGATATTTTGTACACTGTTAAAATATCTAACAGATATCTCGCTAATACAGTACAGATTCTGCATATACATTGTGATTCGGCTATTTGTAACCTCTATTCTTTGAGTATCGTCAGAATTACGCATTACATCGCAAAACAGGAGATATATATAAAAAAACATACTTTATTTTATTCAAAATTACATTTGAAACGAACATTCCGAGCTTTTTAGCCACATCATACAAATACTTTTTAAGAAAATGGCTCTACTTCTAATCCTGAAAAAGAGAAATATTTCGAAAAGTTTTATTCGTATTAGACTTCTGATTTCATAAAAAATTTACGCATTTCCATTCCATTAAGACGAAGTTATTGTGAAAACTTTAAATATTTTTCAACTTCTTACGGATCAATAACAAAATTATTTAGCGTATTGTTCTGTGTAAATTCATGTGATTATATATATATTGACATCTTGTACACTGTTAACATATCTAACAGATATCTCGCTAATAAAGTACAGATTCTGCATATACATTGCGATTCGGCTATTTGTAACCTCTAGGCTTAGAGTATCGTCATAATTACGCTTTACATCGCAAAACTGTAGAGATATCTAAAAAAAACATACTTTATTTTATTCAAAATTACATTTGAAACGAACATTCCGAGCTTTTTATCCACATCATACGAATACTTTTTAAGAAAATGGCTCTACTTCTATTTCCGATAAAGAAAAATATTTCGAAAAGTTTTATACGTATCAGAATTCTGATTTCACAACAAATTTAAACAGTTTCGCTACAATAGGACGATTCTTTTGAGACAATTTAAAATATTTTTCAACGTCTATCTGATGAATAACAAAAATATTTACCGTATTGTTCCGTGGAAATTTATGTGATTCTAAATATATCGATATTTTGTACACTGTTAAAATATCTAACAGATATCTCGCTAATACAGTACAGATTCTGCATATACATTGTGATTCGGCTATTTGTAACCTCTATTCTTTGAGTATCGTCAGAATTACGCATTACATCGCAAAACAGGAGAGATATATAAAAAAAACATACTTTATTTTATTCAAAATTACATTTGAAACGAACATTCCGAGCTTTTTAGCCACATCATACAAATACTTTTTAAGAAAATGGCTCTACTTCTAATCCTGAAAAAGAGAAATATTTCGAAAAGTTTTATTCGTATTAGACTTCTGATTTCATAAAAAATTTACGCATTTCCAATCCACTAAGACGAAGTTATTGTGAAAACTTTAAATATTTTTTGAACTTCTTACGGATCAATAACAAAATTATTTAGCGTATTGTTCTGTGTAAATTCATGTGATTATATATATATTGACATCTTGTACACTGTTAACATATCTAACAGATATCTCGCTAATAAAGTACAGATTCTGCATATACATTGCGATTCGGCTATTTGTAACCTCTAGTCTTAGAGTATCGTCATAATTACGCTTTACATCGCAAAACTGTAGAGATATCTAAAAAAAACATACTTTATTTTATTCAAAATTACATTTGAACCGAACATTCCGAGCTTTTTAGCCACATCATACGATTACTTTTGAAGAAAAATTGCTCTACTTCTATTTCCGATAAAGAAAAATATTTCGAAAAGTTTTATACGTATCTGAATTCTGATTTCATAACAAATTTAAACAGTTTCGCTACATTAGGACGATTTTTTTGAGACAATTTAAAATAGATTTCAACGTCTAACTGATGAATAACAAAAATATTTACCGTATTGTTCCGTGTAAATTTATGTGATTCAAAAAATATCGATATCTTGTACACTGTTAAAATATCTAACAGATATCTCGATAATACAGTACAGATTCTGCATATAAATTGTGATTCGGCTATTTGTAACCTCTATTCTTGGAGTATCGTCATTATTACGCATTACATCGCAAAACAGTAGAGATATATAAAAAAAACATACTTTATTTTATTCAAAATTACATTTGAAACGAACATTCCGAGCTTTTTATCCACATCATACGAATACTTTTTAAGAAAATGGCTCTACTTCTATTTCCGATAAAGAAAAATATTTCGAAAAGTTTTATACGTATCAGAATTCTGATTTCACAACAAATTTAAACAGTTTCGCTACAATAGGACGATTCTTTTGAGACAATTTAAAATATTTTTCAACGTCTATCTGATGAATAACAAAAATATTTACCGTATTGTTCCGTGGAAATTTATGTGATTCTAAATATATCGATATTTTGTACACTGTTAAAATATCTAACAGATATCTCGCTAATACAGTACAGATTCTGCATATACATTGTGATTCGGCTATTTGTAACCTCTATTCTTTGAGTATCGTCAGAATTACGCATTACATCGCAAAACAGGAGAGATATATAAAAAAAACATACTTTATTTTATTCAAAATTACATTTGAAACGAACATTCCGAGCTTTTTAGCCACATCATACAAATACTTTTTAAGAAAATGGCTCTACTTCTAATCCTGAAAAAGAGAAATATTTCGAAAAGTTTTATTCGTATTAGACTTCTGATTTCATAAAAAATTTACGCATTTCCATTCCATTAAGACGAAGTTATTGTGAAAACTTTAAATATTTTTTGAACTTCTTACGGATCAATAACAAAATTATTTAGCGTATTGTTCTGTGTAAATTCATGTGATTATATATATATTGACATCTTGTACACTGTTAACATATCTAACAGATATCTCGCTAATAAAGTACAGATTCTGCATATACATTGCGATTCGGCTATTTGTAACCTCTAGTCTTAGAGTATCGTCATAATTACGCTTTACATCGCAAAACTGTAGAGATATCTAAAAAAACATACTTTATTTTATTCAAAATTACATTTGAACCGAACATTCCGAGCTTTTTAGCCACATCATACGAATACTTTTTAAGAAGATGGCTCTACTTCTATTTTCGATAAAGAAAAATATTTCGAACAGTTTTATACGTATCAGAATTCTGATTTCATAACAAATTTAAACAGTTTCGCTACATTAGGACGATTATTTTGAGACAATTTAAAATAATTTTCAACGTCTAACTGATGAATAACAAAAATATATACCGTATTGTTCCGTGTAAATTTATGTGATTCAAAATATATCGATATCTTATACACTGTTAAAATATCTAACAGATATCTCGATAATACAGTACAGATTCTGCATATAAATTGTGATTCGGCTATTTGTAACCTCTATTCTTGGAGTATCGTCATAATTACGAATT